>JASCZI010000100.1:33124-65381 GCA_036250425.1 Stylosanthes scabra
GGAACAAGTTGATAGCACTATTGGATCCACAATTTGTCTCCATCCATCTTGACTATTGAATGATGATCCCTGTAAAATTAATTATATTAGTTAACAACATTTATGAGTTAAGAAAATGAAAATCTATGAATTTAATCTTGGTGTATATTAGTAGTTGAGTATTTTAGTTAACAACATTTATGAGTTAAGAAAAAAAAAATCCATGAATTTAATCTTGATGTATATTAGTAGTTGAGTATTTTAGTTAACAACATTTATGAGTTGAGAAAATAAAAATCCATGAATTTAACCTTGATGTATATTTGTAGTTAGTTGCGTACTTTAGTTAACAACATTTATGAGTTAAGAAAATAAACATCCATGAATTTAATCTTGATGTATATTAGTAGTCACTACAGGAAATTTGATTTGCACCAACGCTGATATCAACGGCTAAGTCGTCGGAAACTAATTGTATCGACAGTCAAATCGTCATTGAAACCCGCGGCCAAACAATTTTTTGGTAAATATTACCGACGACTTTGATAGTCGTCGATAATAATAAAACAATATTAGCAATGCCAAGACCGTCGATAATATTATGTCAATTAAAATTCAAATTTTGTAAAATTAGTGACGACCAAGCCGGAAGGAATATCCGAGGCTTACTGACAGCTTGTTGACGCTACTTTGTTATCGACAACCAACTCGGTAGCTTGTCGGGCCTTCAAAGCCCGTTAGTAGCCGTCGGTACAAAACTTATTGGTAGTAGTGAGTTGACTTTTGAGTATTTTAGTTAACAATATTCACGAGTTAAGAAAATAGAAGTCCATGAATTTAATCTTGAAGCATATTAGTAGTTGAGTATTATATGAATTGAATTTCAATTTTAATATGGATAATACTAGATGTACTATTGTACATACATATACCTGTATACAACATTTAGTAATACAGAAAAATGTAAATATTAGCACAAAAAATATAAATTTTTATGCTAATATTCACATTTTTCTGTGTTGCTAAATGATATGTACAAGTGTGTACAAAGATACACATAAATTTATTCTTTTAATATACTATTAGCATAAAGATGTTTTATACAGATATTCAATCATATAACTTCAAGTTAGCAAAATATTTTTTTTTATAGACTTTGTGATTAGTCACCCAAAAAAAATTATAATTGTATGATTATGTGAAACATTTTATTGTGTAATAGATCAAAATTAAACTCGTATTTTATACCATTTTTTCCTAAATAAACTTGTTGAAATATAAATTGTAATTAAAGTCTTTTAATTGTATTTGTTAGAAGATTAGTCTTTTAAAGCTGATAAATACCTCGTTTTGTAACCAACTTGCTGACCAGGCTAATCTTCTAACAAATAACAATTAAAAGACTTTAATTACAGCTTTAACAAAACTTTTATGAAAAAAGGAATATTCTGTAGAATCACCTAATATTAAAGAAGAATAGCTAAATTTAAAGCATATAATAAATCAAAGAGACATTACAAATAATTCAATATATAATTAATCTGAAAATTTTTTTAAAGCATACCCTTTCATTGAGCATAAGTGCTTCTCTTTTAGCAGATAGTGAAGGTCCAACAAGTGCCTCAAGTATTATGAATCCAAAGCTATACACATCATCCTCTAATCTTTTCATTTGCCTGAAAATTAATATTAATATGAATGTTTAGTGATTAGTAGAGTTTAATATTTATGTTTAGAAAATATCCACATAAAAATAAATAAATAAATAAATTATCAAATACTAAGCCACATGATCTACAAAAATCCTTACATTGAATCAGTGCTTTCTCCATTTACCTACAACACCATAAAACAAATCAAACCAGTGAAGAAAAAATAAAAATAAAATAAAATAAAATTATCTACAAAAAATAATCACAAAAAATTTAAATAACAAAAACATCTATCAAAAATTTAAAGTTGTGCCAAAAACTCAGTATTATATAGCTAGCTAAGAATTTATCGTGACTAGAAACTGTTTTGATTATTTTTGCCACAATTTTAAATCTTTCACGAATATTTTTGTTGTTCGAATTTTTTATAATTATTTTTGTTCACCTTAATAAAATAACTAATGTTGATCATCATATCTTGATTTGAAGAAGTAAAAAGGGCAAAAAGGGAAACATACATACCCCAGATGGATCAGGATCAGTTTCTTCAGAGATAATGGACAATCCATAATCACTCAACTTTGGCATCCAATGCTCATTAATCAATATATTATTTGTCTTAAGTCTGTTCTTAAAGAAGCCAGGTATCATTCCAGTGTGTAAGAAGTGAATAGCTTTGGCAACACTAATTAGCACTGATAATCTCTCTGACCAATTATAAACCTTCCCACCACTATCTTCTGCATACAACAATTAACAACAATAATGTGTTATCACTCATAATAACAACTTTTTATACAAAAAATTTAATTTTAACGTATTGACACGAAATTTTTTTTATATAATTATTCAATTATATTTGTTATTTTAGACGACTACTTAAACAATTAACAGAACGACAGTTATTTTTTATTGATAAGGTGTTACATAATTTGATGTGCGAATAAACTATTTTATATTCAGGGGCGGAGGGCAGTGGCCCCAACCTTCAGGAAATTAGCAATAAAATTTTATGTATTTTAATTTAGGCCCCTCTCGAGGTTCATGTTTTGGCCCCTCCTTTAAAAAATAATTTTATATATATATATATATATGATGTATTTGTGTATAAATTATGTGTATTATTTGTAAAGTGTATGTTATATTTAAACATGTGTTTTATATAAATAATTAATTGATAATGTTACATATATTATTGTATATACATCAAATCCGTACACATTATTTTTTAGCACGAAAAAGTATAAATATCAGCACATAAATTTTATCAATAGTCCTTAAAAAATTTTAGCCCCCTAAAAAATTATCTAGCTCCGCCACCGTATATATTAGTACATCAAAATTAATTTCTCATATAAATATGCTATAAAGTGATATATTAAACTTATTTTTCTGCATCACAACTAACAAATTGGAAACTGCCAAAGGTTTAGTTTCAACTTTCAAGGTTCTGATTTCTGAAATATATTACTATACTCCAATGTGAGAGATTCTATGTACAAGATAAAACAGCTACCAACTAAAGCTTGTTTTGCAAATTTAAAGTTCCAACTTCCAAGCAGAAAGAAGAAAAAGTAGCACATGTCATTGAGTAACAACAGAACAAATAAAAGAAGTCATATAGCTAAATTCTCTTCTTGCAAGCATATATAAGCTGGATTGCATTGCATTGTCATGTCCAGCACACTATATTCAAAGGGAGGATAATATATATATTTTTTCAATATTTTTTAATAATTAATGACATTCATGTTAATGATTTAAGAACATGACAAGTGAAAAATACTAAACAGAACTATACAGAACAAAGAACAAAGATGTGTTATTGGTACTTTGTCTATGTTTACTTTATTACAAATTTTTTACATAACTAATTAGAAAAAAGGAGGGTTGTGTTAGATTTGTTAAGGTTCAAGTGTGACTGTGCCAGTGAGTAAAAAATTAGTCTCACATCTAAGAAAAAAATATAATGAATTTATAAGATGAAAGACTCATTAATTTTACACCTTAAGTGTGCGTTTGGTTTATGTTTTCATTTTCAGTGTTTTCTGTTTTCTGAATTTTGTGAAGGAAAAAGTAAAAATAGCAGAAAACATGTTTTATTGTTTTCACTATTTTCACTTTTCCTTCATAAAATTCAGAAAACAAAAAACATTGAAAATGAAAACAGAAAATAAAAACGCAAACCAAACGCACCAATTTTGAGTTAAATGTAGTTTCTTCTCATCTTATATTCTCTCGAAACAAAACAAGTACACATAATAAAATTTTCTATGGAGCAAGTTATTAGTGATATCTTTTACCTGATAGATAGGTGTGAAAGGTACCATTTGAGACAAATTCATAAACAAGGAAGACATTTGTGTCAGTTTGATCTGCAACAACACCATCAATGCAATGCCCCAAAAGAGACACCAAATGAGGGTGACGAAGCTTTGCAAGCAAATCCAACCTCAGTTTGAAGTTCCTAATTGTGTACTTTTTTGACAATGGCAAACACCTTATCACAACTTGTATCCCACTCTCTAGTTTCCCTCTGTAAAGCTGCAACATCAACACAAGTTAACAATTCTATTAGGTTTTAAAAAAAAAAGTTTGCGACGGTATCTACCAACCTGTGTTAATTTGTCGCAAATTAGAGGTTCATTTAAGAATTTGTTACTAATCAACGGATTGCTACATATAAGGTAGAATTTGAATTAACGAAATGTCTTTAAATGAATAAGTGAGTTAACTATTCAATCAACCTAAATTAATTATAATTCTATTAAATTTTAACGAGTTATTGATCAAATATCAAAACTACGAGTTTAATTTCTATGCAATGACATAGACAGATGGAATTAATTTCGGTGTCTACTATTCTCAAAATAAAATAGTTCCATGTGGATGGTTTCAAACTCAAAATTGGTTAATACAACCTTAGACTGCAAGTTCACACAAACAAACAAATTGTAAATTTTTTACAAAAATATTTAACCAAATTTTTTTTTCTTTTCTGTTATCATTACATTGTCAAATGTCAATGTATTTGGACAAATATTTTATTTAGAAAAACCAAAGTTTAATCCCTTAAAATTATTTTTTTTTTAAAAAAAGAGTAGTGTTCTGACCTTCCCATATAAATTTTCACCCAAGAAATTAGGGTTGGCAAAGTTATTTGTAGCTTCCTTCAACTCTTCCAAGGAATATGACCTACACAAAGGAAGTTCTTCTCTACCTAACTTTGCAGCTTCAGAAACATACCCTGAAAATTTAGTAACACTAAAATTAAAAACTTTACAATAAAATTAGTAACAACATTGTTCATATATATATATATAATAGGAAGCATTTCAGATGCTCCATGTTTTATGGTAATTCAGTGATCTTAACCGTTGATTTCAATGAGAGAAGTAATGCAAGTATTAAAATCAATTAAAATCAACGATTAAGATCACTGAATTACCGTAAACCATAGAGCACCTGAAATGCTTCATATATAATATATGATTTGATGAATGAAAAGAATACCTACTTGCATTTGTCACCATATCAGATGATAAACTTGCTGAGTAGCTATCTTGAACTGATTTATGCAATAAGTGTTGTTCTGATACCCCTTTTGAATAATACCTTTTACAAACTAAGACAATGCACAAAACCAAAACCATAACCATAACAAGAATCCCAACAATGACACCAACAACAAATGCTCCAACTTTGTTATTATGTGATTCCATTTCCTTCTTCAATTGAGGAGCTTCTTCTTTGCAATATGACAATTCATGCTGATGCTGAAAATTCCCAGATAAACAATTCCCATCACTCTTTAAAAAAATTCCATCATTTTCGGGCCGGGTTCGGATCAGGCACTCAGGCAAGCCCCCGGTTAGCCTGTTATGCGAAACGTCGACGAATCGAAGGCGAACGCTACATCTTAGGTTGTCCTTGATTGTTCCGGTCAACATGTTTGATGAAACATTCAAGAGAGTTATGTTTGGCAAGTTGAAAATCTCAGCAGGAACAGTTCCTATGATTGAGTTGAATGAAACATCAAGCATTTGAAGCAAACTTAGTTTACCATATTGCTTTGGAATTTCACCTGAGAATGAGTTTCTGCTAAGAAAAAGAGTCTTCAATCCTTTTGGCATTGAAGGAAGTGTTGAATCAAAGCTGTTCCAGCTCAAATCCAAGTGTTCCAAGTTGATCAAGCCATTGAAATCTTTCAATCCACCAGAGATGTTGTTGTTTGAGAAATCAATCTCAGTGAGGGTTCTGATGCCAAGAACAGAATCTGGAAAATGACCCTTCAACTTGTTGTTCTTCAAACTAAGATATGTTAAGTTACTTGATGAGTTGATGAACAAGAAGGTTTGAATAATAGTGCCATTGAAGAAGTTATCAGCCAAATTAAGAGTTTGGAGATTCACCATTGTTGAAATCTTTGGAGGGATTGATCCATAGAGAAAATTGGAACTCAAATCCAAGTGTTGAAGATCATAAAGCCTGTGAATGGTATCAGGTAATGGACCCCAAATTCCCAAAGAAACAAGCCTTAGAACCCTAAGATTTGTTAACCTTGCTAAAGTAGCAACAAAAGAATCCATTGAGAAGGTTTGTGAGAGTGTTTGATCTTGAACAGCATAACCATCAAATTCTCTGAAATTTCTTGGTGTTTTGTCACCAATGATCAAGAGCTCAGTGACAAAATTATCAGTGCATGAAACATTCACTTGTGGTGTTGAAGAAGAACAAAGATTTGTCCAACGATCTTTCCAAATATCCAATGGCTTTGGATATTCTAAGTGCTTTTTCAGTTGGAGAAGGACTTGTGTTTGGGAAGATTGTAATTGTGCATTGCAATTGACAACATAAAAGATCAGAAGAAGAAGAAGAACCAAGTGTTGGAAGGACCCCATTGACAAAAATTCTGTGGATTCAAGGAGGAATAATAACTAGTATCTATGAAGAAGAACAAACCAATGGAGAATCAGAACTTGTCCTTAATGTGCCATTAAGATACCTGAAACCTTGTAACAGAGTTCAAACCATAAAAACAAAAAATAAACTATGAAATAAATGGGGTATGAGTATATGATTACATCATAGCTTAAAAAAATTGAGTTTGTCTTATATTCATCAGAGATATATATACAGAGACATTTGTCTACTATTTATTCAGTAACACACAAATTGAGTTAAATCCTATTTTAATATCTAAGAATGCGGGCTGTACCGAATTGATTCTCGATATTTTAATTGTATTAATATGGTTTCTGACATTAAAAAAATTGCATTATATTAACGAAAAGGGTGTTGAAACTAATTTGATACAATTTTCTCTCAAGGACCATATTAGTACAATTAGAATGTCGTAGATCAATTTAATACAGTCTGCCAATCTCAAAGACTAAAATAAGACTTAACTCTACACAAACTTTTTAACAACACATCGATGCCCATAAACACAAAACAATAATGTTAAATATACCATTATACATCTCCATACATCTCATTTACAATACGAAAAATATAAATATCAACACATAAAAATTCACAAAACACATAAATACAACATACAGAAATAGTGTATAGCAACAGAAACAGGTATATATAGCATAAAAATAATGTATATCAATACATAAATCAAAATAAAAGAAGACAATGAATGTGTTGAGGTGTACAGTAATATACATATATTAATTCAACACAAAATATATGTATTTAAAGAAATATCCTGTTTCTCATCATCTTCTGCAGAAGTGGTAGTTGTGGAAGCATTAATGCAAAGACTCAAACATAGATAGAAAATTCTGCTTTTAATAACAATGAAGGAAAAAAAAAAGAAGAGAAAGCATTAATGATAACACATAAGCAAATTGCAAAACGTATCTCTTTGTTTCTGGATATCTGATTAATTATTATTCAACCAATAACTAAACAAATGAAAACTAGAAGGAGAAGTAGCAATACATTACATTACATATTGGTATATTTTTTTTCTTCTCAGAATCCAAGGATATGGAAGGTGGGGTACCTGAAATTTAATGCATTTACTGCTTCCACATGCTGCCTATATACACTTTTTCTTCATCAACAAGATATGGGGTTTAGGGTCCTTGCCCTCTAGCTAGAGGAAACAGTAATAATAATTAGGCCTGGTTCTCTCTTCTGAAATTGAAAAAGAAAATTGTGAAGGAAAGAATTATGGACCAACTCTTCTGTTTCTTTGGATGCTTTTAATATGTTGAGTACGGTGGCTTGGTACAGCGGTTAGCTCACTCATCCGTTTCAGGTTGGATGTTTGAATGTCATCTTGTGCATGCAACAACCTTTTGACTGGCAGCAA
Organism: Stylosanthes scabra; assembly: GCA_036250425.1. Taxonomy (NCBI): domain Eukaryota; kingdom Viridiplantae; phylum Streptophyta; class Magnoliopsida; order Fabales; family Fabaceae; genus Stylosanthes; species Stylosanthes scabra. The sequence goes on from JASCZI010000100.1 coordinate 41,087, forward strand.
ATTTTTAAATGAAGCTTAGATCAGCGACGGATTAGCCCTTGGTCTCTCGGCCAGAGAGACACCGTGGAAAAAATGTGTACCATGGTGGTTTGAAAAATGCAACTATTTTGAAGGATCTTGTTTCTTATTAACTGGTTTCAGGGAAGGAAATGGATATTGGTGAAAAGTGAAAGCATGAGGTATTTGGTTAGGAGTTAAGAGTAGTTATTGTTGGTGATCATATTTAACCAAAGTTGTTAAGAACTTTGAGCCTAGGAAATGAATCAAGGGATGATGAATTGATGGACCATGCATTTATATTGCAATAGTATAATATTTATGGTATGATTCTAATAACATTCATGGAGGTACCATATACGTGGGGCCCATAATCATTTTTAAGGATATATGTCTCCATCAATGGTTGATTCATTTTTTTTTAAAATTTTACTTTGCTTATCTATGCTCAAGAATTAACCAGAATCTAGAACTCAAATCAGAGATCACTAGCTAAAAAAGATGAACTACTACTCTAATAATCAACTATATATATGCATTGCTCAATTTTTAGCCAGAAGTAATTGCTCAGCTAAATTTAACCTTGCATGCAAAAATTGCAAATTATTATTGATGACTGATAAGAACATACATGTGTCTTCTGAAAATTGGGCTGGCTGCTATATATAACCATATCTTGCCAGGCTGTATTCTATATTATTATTATCAAAAGCACAAAATGGCTATTTTTCAATAATTCAACGTACTCCCCCTTTTACACCATCTTGAATCTTGATAGATGAATATGATTAGTTTTTTTGTATGAATTATGTAATAATAATAATAATAATAATGTATTAACTAAAGTCATATGTTCTATTAGTTACCTTATTAATTCACTTAAGTAAATATCATAAATTCGAATTTTATTTTTTACATACAGTAATTCACTTGTCAATAACAAATTTTTAAATTTAATTTTAATTTAAAATAGATTTAACCTACCGAACTAAGATATATCGGAGAAAAATAATGATAGTTGGAAAAAAAGATAGATGAATACTCTTTTATTTAAATTAGCTAATAAACTTAATTATCATTATCTTTTTATGTGATTATTTTTTTATTTTGTATCTGAATTTTTTTCAGCCTACTAAAAAATGTTAGACTCATTCTGCAGGCTAAAATTAACAAAATTAGCTGGTTATATAATTCTCATAATAATTTATTGATGACTTTTCCCCTAGTTAGTATTTGCAGCAATGATAAGAGGTTATGGCATTATGGGCAGCATGTGTATGTGTACTCCTGTATCAGAAGTATTTGTCCCACATATACATGATGAGTGGTTGAAATTCCAAAATCATCCATTGATGGACGATTAATCAATAGCTAAGGAATAGTGTATAGAAGGATATATTGATGACTTGGCAGGAGACATGGTAGTCCCATTCCAATAATGTTGCATGAGTGGTGATCTTTTAAGCATGATAGGGACTTATAAACTTTACACCCCCTACTTTTTTTTTTTCAAAAGAATAAAGTTGTGTCACATTAGACATGTAGAACATTCAAGGAAGCCACCAAAGTAAAATTTATTTGATTTCAACTTTCATTATGTTATCACTTCACCATTTTATTATTAGCATGTCATCATGCTCCCATTATAATTAAGCAAGATTAATATACAATTTTGAGATTTTGGAGTGAAGCTCCAATAGCTTACTTTTTGTGAAAAGGGAAGAAAAATTCAAATAGAGCGGATTCTATAACTTAATTTTTTTATATATATGACTTGATTATGTGTAATTTTTCTTATTATTAATTAAGATTTATATACTATACAGATATTTTATATATAAATATCAAGTTTTTGAATATATGAAGATATTGGATTAATCTGTCAACGAATATGTGTTAATCTTTTTAAATTTATATACAGATAACATATGTATAATTGACCTTAGTGAAAACACTATTCGAATAAAGTATATTTGAATTTGTATACTCTTTTAGAGAAAAAAACACAAAAAAAAAGAGGATAAGATGATTTTTTATGGGTGATATTAAGACCTTGTACAATCTATACCTTTATTCTCTTGCAAAAAGAGCTAGATGAGAGTTGAACCATTAATTTTGTAAAGGAGAAGAATCAGTTAAAAGTTAAAACAAAGGTAAAAAGGTTACAATAGAAACTACCTAGTAGTTGTGAATTTTGATGTGAACTTTAATCTAAAATAAATGGAATATATGCATAATATATTGTGAATATTAGTGGATGTCCTAGCTTTGGTATTTGATAAGGTTGGATTTGGATTTGGATTGCGTTTTTATTTGCAATTTTTTTATTTTTAAAATTTAGTGAAAAAAGTAAAAACAATAACAATAATAAAATTTTACAAATAAAAAATATTAAAAATGAAAATACAAACTAAATGTATATTCGACAGTTCTTGGTTCTAAGTATTACATGACAAATGCACCCATACTACATATTCGCGCACCCAAGTTACCCAATTTAATCATTACTCGATCACTGTCGAATTTTGTAAGGTCTAGAACATCACTACTTAATTGTGGTCCGATCCTTACTAGGTTGTCCCTTTTTTTTTGGGCTTGTTGCTGGATTGTTTTGATAGCTAACAACTTGAATTGGCCCAATTAGATATTGTGTGTCAATGACATCTTCATCAAAAGTTCAAAATAAAATAACATTCATAATACCAAAAAAGAAATAAACATCTTCATGACATCCAATATCGTCTTTTGGGCCCATCTCATGAAAGAAAAAATCGCCTTGAGCACAATTTTTTTGGTTTTTTTTTTTAAAGTTATATCTAATCTAATTTCTATTAAAAAAAAACGTTATATCTAATTTTCTAATCAACCGAGTCCCAAAAAAAAGTTTTATCTAATTTAAAAAAATTGAATTTCATTTAAATGTAAAAATGTAAAATAAAATATATCTTCCCAAATTCAGATGGATCATCATCTATATTGTATATTAGTAGTTTTTTTTTTCTTTTCAAATTATAGTCTAAATTTACTTTACAGTTTACATTATTAACAAGAATAATATAAAATATCAATTAGCCAATAAATTTTTAGCTAATAAATTTTTTTAAATAGAATATTTAAAACCTAAAAAAATAAAACATTCAATTTAAATTATTGACTGATATTGACTAATTTTTTATTAGTTATCTAGTATTGTTGTTTATCAAATTTTTACATAAAATATTGTTTAAATTGAAAGATTAACATATATTATATTAAATAATTTAACTAGATTTATAAAATTATATAATCATTCTTAATTATATTTTTATATAGAAATATATAAATACAAATTATTATTAGTGTATTAACAGCACGTTTAACAGGCATTAACGTGCTGTTAATCCATTCTTCTAATAAATTAAATGAAAAAATAATATATTAAAAATTAGCTCAAATAGTGATATGTTATAGTTAAATTAAAAGGTCATTAATTCAATTCTTGATCTTAATAAAATAATAATTTTTCTAAATTATATGGTAAATAATATTTTAGAAAAAGTATTTAGACATTAATTCTCTCCTATATTCACATTGTATATAGCATAAATTATTATTATTATTTAATAATTTAATCTTAACCGGCAAACAGTATTATTGCCAGTTGCACAACTAGGCTCCACTATTATCATTGTCTGCGTTCAATGTACGCGTTTACTTTCTTATTCCCATCTTTAATCCAAAAATAAGAATAACAACAAACAGGAATAAGATACTCTAACATCCAAACGCAACCCCAAAGAGCATTCCCGATCCTCTTAAACCTCCTTAATCACCGTCCACGTGTACACCAAAACTAATCTTAACCGTTCAAGAAACTTGTGGCCCTTGACAGTTAACCACTTGCACCGCCTTTCACTCTTTACGTCCACGCACTATATAAAGCCATCAACCCCCTCCAACGTTCTTCACTTTTCGATTATTGTTTTCTCTGTTCTCGACTTCTCTCGAAAGCTTTCGTTCTCTTAAGGTTCGTCTCTCTATAATCATGCTTTTTTCTTTTCAGGAATTGTAATTTTGTTTTGCTGTTTTCTTTGTTATGACGTTATGTAGTTAGTTATGGAAATTTTGGAAGTGATAGGGTTTCTCCATGCGAATAAGATATGATGTTCTTGTTTTCTGGTTAAAGATCATGATCGAAAGTGTGGAGGAATTCTTTGTTGTTTATGTAGTTGGTGATCTAAGATTTAGTTTTCGTTGATCATCGTTGCGCTAGGAACAATCGATTCTGTTAGTGGTGGCTGTTTCTTATTTGATCTAAGGAAAATTTTGAGTTTGATCATGGCTGTGTTGTTTCCTTGATTTCATAGAAATCCGTGATCGAGAATAAGAAGGATTTGTTTGTTGTTTCTGAATATGATGATCATATGTTATTCTTTTGTTGATCATCGTTGAGCTAGGGATTTTTGGTCCGCTGTTTTGAAATCTGTTCTGTTAGTTGGTTGTTTCTATCTTCTTGTTGTATCCAAAGAAATTTTGAGTTTGATCATGGCTGTGTTCTAGCCTTGATTCAATAGAAATCCTTAAATTGAGCTATGTATTTGTTGATCATTGTAGAGCCATGAAATCTTCAATCTCTTATTCGAAATTGATTTTTATTAGGTGATTCCTTTGATATTCTTTGAACAAAAGGAGTTTAAGCTCAATTAGGGTTATTCTTAATCTGGTTTACGTTTTCTTGGATGTTAAATTCATGTTTTGGGTTGATTGTGTGCCAAATTTATCTATTTAGGACCCTCTAACTATATGTTAATTGGTGTTATGTTTTTCAAACGATCACAATATGCAGTTATATCTGCGTGGCATATTTGTACTTAAACTTGCATGTTCTTGTTTACTCTGCAGATTCTTTCTGTGTTCGGAGTGTTACCAAGTCCACAACAACCCAAGTACATGGTTGATTTGGAAATCCAGGTTCCAACCCCCTTCGACCCCTTCGCCGAGGCCAAAGAATCGGATGCCCCCGGAGCAAAGGAGTATGTCCATATCCGCATCCAGCAAAGGAATGGTAAAAAGAGCCTGACCACGGTGCAAGGGCTGAAGAAGGAGTTCAGCTACGAGAAGATCCTCAAAGACCTTAAGAAAGAGTTCTGCTGCAACGGCAATGTTGTTCAGGACAAGGAACTTGGCAAAATAATACAGCTCCAAGGGGATCAGCGCAAGAACGTTTCTCAGTTTCTGGTTCAGGCTGGTCTGGTGAGGAAGGACCAAATCAAGATTCATGGTTTTTGAAGACCCTGCCCTTACATAGTTTTATTAAATATTGATTATTATCAAGGTTGTGCATGATTTAGATTTGGCTGTTTGGAGTTTCCATTATTATTATTATTGAGTGTAGGTGAAATAAGTGTTGGTTAAAGCATACTTTAATATTCTGTCCATGTTTATATTCCATGGATATGATTGATGAACTTGGATGTATCCAATGTGATTTTAATTTACATAATAAGAATGATTTGCGTTTAATTTGGGTCTCTACCTACTTTTCATTCTGATTACCTTTCTTCTGATAGTACAAACGAAATTGATTGGGAGTTTGGGAGTGAGCCCAATTCCCTTTTTAAATGGGTTGCGAGTTTTATTAATCTGATGCACCAGACTTTTTTTCTTGTTGGTGTTAGTTATCAGTAGGAAGTTGAATAGATTGATGAGAATGCATTCTTCAAATGTGCAAAGGGAGATACCAATAACTAAGGCAGAAGGTTGATGGAAAAGGAAAGAACCTCTTACCAATTAAATTAAGGACTAAGGAGTAAGGATTGCCATGTTAATTAAATGTTTAGTCTTCTAATATTTGATGTAATGGTTTACGTAAGGATCTTAATTCTTCCTTTCCATCTCGTAATTGTGCTTGTGGATCAAGGCTTTTTTTATTCCTTTCTTCAGCGTGGTATCTATATATTCACAAAATTTTTAAAAAATAAAAAGTATCACAAAGTGGCAAATAATAATATGTTTCATCATTCAACTCAAATATTAATTTTTTTATGATATATTTTATTAGAGTTCATGGGTTGCGTCATAAGTTTTTTATTTTTCAAACGAATAATGCTACGGAATCAACGTTAGGGAGCCAATAAGTAACATTAATGTTAGGGAGCCAATAATTAAGTTATCAACGTTAGGGAGCCAATAATTAAGTTAACATCTAAATGAGTTATCAATAACTCTTATAATATGCTCCTATCATTTTAAATATGGCTTTTAAAATGTCACCAAAAAAAGTATGGCTTTTAAAAAATTGTAACATTTATATTTGGTAAATTAGATTAAAATTAACTTTTAATAAGTACAAGAAACAATAGTTATTAGAAAATAATTTTAAAATTTTAGAAGACTAAATATAAATATAACGACAAATTTAAATATTTATTAATACATAAAGCTATAGTAGATTATTTTATTTTAATAAGTCTTAATTTTGATAATAATTTTTTCTTAATATTTAAAGTAAAAAAAACAAGTATATAATTTTTATTTATTTATCAAATATAAAATAAGTTGTTTTTTGTTTTTACCTTTACCAAACTAGGTGTCTAATTTTAATAGTATAAGTCACCAACCAAAAAAAAACCAAGTGTCTAATTTTAATAGTATAATAATTTATGTATTTGACAAAAGTATTAGAGGTTAATTTTATCTATTTATTATTGTCTTACAAATTTTTTATATTAATTTTTTATTTATAAAATCCATTTACGGTTAAAATTTCATGGTGTAAACAAATAAATAAAATATTAGTCTCTCTAAAAATATTTGCTCTTTTATAGTTTTATTTATTTATTTGTTTGTTTATTTTGTAATTTGCATTAATCCCAAGCAGAGCAAAGGGGCCAAATCCAGGTGAGAGAGTAAAAGAGTGCATTGAAGAATCCCAAAATCTCAATAGCATAAGTAAGAAGCAAGGAACCAAACGCCTTTGCTTTTTGGTGCTTTGTCTTCCGCTCTCACTCAACGCTCAACAATGGCGGCAAGTAGTGCTGCTCCCAATTTGGAAGATGTGCCCTCCCTCGATCTCATGTCGGAGCTCCTCCGCCGCATGAAGTGTTCTACCAAGCCCGACAAGCGCCTCATTCTCATCGGTACCAATTTCATTCCTTTTTTTTTTTTTCCAAATTAGGGTTTCATTCAGATTCCGCAATTTTTTTCTTATTTCTAATGGTTTTAGAGATTCCGGATCCATTAAGCCAATTATTAATGTCTTCAGCTACTCTTGGAGAATAATATAAATTCGTGTGTGATTAGGGTTAGTATTTTAAATTTTATAGAATTTTGAACCTTACTTTAAGCCTTGGTAGTTTTACTTTTGAGTTTCATTGATTTGTTATGCTTTAGCTTTCAAGATTGTAACTAAATTTCAAGCTTAAGATAGTGTTCTTTGTGCTCCAAATCAGGATTTGAGGCACAACAGTAATTTCTCGCCTAAAGTTTTAATAATGATTGTATAGGATGGGAGAAGTGAACTAGAATGTGCTATAGGAGTTCATTGTAGATTGTATAGGAATGACAGAGGTATAGATGATTGTTTAGTAATGATTTTGTTTCCTACCATATGCATTCATGCATCCATTCTAATAAAAATAACTCTTGTTTTATTTTCCTTTGACTCATTTTCTGTATTAGATTTCATTGTTTCTGTGTTCAAAATTTTCATGTCGTTATTTTTGTGCTTAGCGCGTGGGTCTATTAGGTGTGAAAACACATGGATGAATGCGTGGATACATTTAGATTTATTCATTGTTTTAATACTTAAAATTGCTTATGCAGGTCCACCTGGGTCAGGAAAGGGCACCCAGTCACCAATCATAAAGGATGAATATTGCTTGTGCCACTTGGCTACAGGTGATATGTTAAGAGCAGCCGTTGCGGCTAAAACTCCACTCGGTGTCAAGGCTAAAGAAGCAATGGATAAGGTAAGTCATTATTTGCTATTATGCTTGAATATTTGTTGCATAAATTTAGATTTTATACGCATTATTTAATTTGACATCAAATTTCAGGGAGAACTTGTGTCTGATGACTTGGTTGTTGGCATTATAGACGAAGCAATGAAGAAACCATCTTGCCAAAAAGGTTTCATTCTTGATGGATTTCCGAGAACAGTTGTTCAAGCACAGAAGGTATTAAAGTTTTTGTAGGTTGCATGGTCATCTAATCTAATAAATATATATAAAATGAATGTACATCTTCATTTGATTGCTAGGCTTTGATTGCAGCTTGATGAGATGCTAGAAAAGCAAGGAGCCAAGGTTGATAAGGTGCTCAATTTTGCCATTGATGATGCAATCTTAGAAGAGCGAATTACTGGTAGATGGATACACCCATCTAGTGGCAGAACCTACCATACAAAATTTGCTCCTCCTAAAACTCCTGGGGTTGATGATGTAAGTTTGAATATTGTGATATCTAGGCTTATTAGCTTGTTGTTATGATTTAGTTATTTTAACGTTTTGTGATATTAGTTTTTATAGCTCTTGTCTATATGGAGCTATAGAAGCTGTAAATTATTCATTCTAAAGTTGTTTTCTTTTTAGGTTACTGGCGAACCTCTTATTCAACGCAAGGATGATACGGCTGCTGTTCTTAAGTCAAGATTAGAGGCATTCCACAAGCAAACCGAACCAGTATGATTTTGAATGCTAATATCATTTTGACTCTAAATCATTGATGATATAGGTGAATTTTTGTTTATACTTTGACACATCCAACAAAAAAATTTGTTCATTGGACATGCAGGTTATTGACTACTATGCAAAGAAAGGTGTGGTTGCTAATCTTCATGCTGAGAAGCCTCCCAAGGAGGTGACAAGTGAAGTTGAGAAGGTGCTATCTTCTTAGGGTTCCTATTGAGCATGAGATATAATTGTTTTGCCATTGAAAGCTTATTTTGCTAATTTGTATTTTGAAATATTTTCTGACATTTCCTGACCTTTCACTTTTTATTTCTTTTTTTTTTAACTGATTTATTTGGAAAAAATCAAATACGGCTGTTCTCAGACCCAAATCAAGAGCTACTTTTTTTTTTTTATTTATTAGTGGATGAAATAAAGTTTAATTAACCGTAACTGTAACTTCTGGATATTTTTATGGAACCAATTCTGTAGTTTTGCATGAATGTTATTATCCCATGTTATTGTTACCAAAGTATATTGGATAGGTTGCCTTTGGAGACATGTTACTTCCAATGATTTCTTTATTTTTACTTTTTGGTTTACAAATGAATTATAGTTACCAGGCAGAGCCTATTCATGACGTGCAAATAGGTAAATATAAGTTAATCCGAAGACTAACAAATAAAATCGTCTCACTCTAGCTTTAGATATTAGTATTACATTGGAACATATTGAATTTTATCCCTTTTTTTTCTTATCACATTATAAGTTTGCATTACCCACAACTCAGAGTATCAGACCACTAAGGACTAGGAGATACCTGTCTTAGAACAGAAATCCAACCCTAATTCATTTCAGCATATTCTTTATATAAATTCTAAAAATACTGAAAATATAAGCACATCAAGTATTAAATAGATTTGGGTAGATAAAGGTATAGAGCTAGCTTTGCAAGCTATTGGAGTTTTTTTTTTTTTTTTTTTTTGAAACTGCACTTTAAAACGCCCAAAAGGAGTAAATTACAAATTTGGTAAATTGACCCTCTACAATCATCCTCTATAATGATTCTAAGTTCTGTTGGCAAACTATTGGAGCCAATGTCCATTGCAAGCGGCATGATGATTTTTTTTCTTCCTTTTTTTTTTCTCACGGTTCTTTCACCATTGAAAATAATTAAAAAAGCAAAAATTTTAATGACGATAATTAAGCATTTAACTCCCTAAAATCATCCTCTAGCCGTTAGCAATTGAGCTTGTCAGTTGTATAAGATTAAGATAAAATAAAATTAAAATTAAGATAAGATTTATTTTATATATTTTTAATTAGAAAAAATATATAAATTATTCACAAAAGATTTAAGTAACGATAAACTACCCATGAATGAAAAAGATGAGCTATCTACCCATGAAGGATGAATTTCATGTGGCAAAACTACCCACAAGTTATTAAAAAATTATTGAGTTAGAGTAGTTTTTGTAACGTTTTGGATAGTTTTAGATAGTTATTAACAAATTCATATTTCATAAATAAAAAACTTATTTAATTATTTTATGGATAATTTTATCGACATCTGAATTTTTCATAGATAGTTTTTGTATTTTTTCTAATTAATAATATACTAAATAAATTTTATCTTAATTTTAATCTTATCTTAATTTTATTTTTATCTTATCTAAATCTTATATAACTGGGGAGCTGAATTGCTGACTTGACCACTAAGGCAGAGCAAAGGAGCCAAATCCCAAACCCAGGTGAGATAAAAAGAGTGCATTGGAGAATCCAAAATCTGAATAGCATACGTAACAAGCAAGCAACCAAACGCCTTTGCCTTTTGTGATTTGTCTTTCCTCTTTCTCACTCACTCAAACACGAAACAATGGCGGCAAGCACTGCACCTCCCAATTTGGAAGATGTGCCCTCCCTTGCTCTCTTCTCGGAGCTCCTCCGCCGCATGAAGTGTGAACTTACCAAGTCCAAGAGGAGCATCATTCTCATTGGTACCACTCTTTTTTTTCAAATTATGGTTTCATTCAGATTCCGCTTCATAGACAAATTCTTTATTTTACTTGTAATCTATAGAGATTCTCGGATCCATTAAGCCAATTATTAATGTCTTTAGTTATACTCTTGAGGCAGAAAATTCTTTTTCCTGAAATAAATCTAAATTTGTGTGTGATTAGGGTTAGTATTTTAAATTTTTTAGGATTTAAACCTTAGTTTAGCCTTGGTAGTTTTATTTTTGAGTTACATTGATTTGTTATGTTTTAGCTTGAATGATTGTACCTAAACTTCAAGCATAAGATAGTGTGTTCTTTGTACTCCAAATTAGGATTTGAGGCACAGCATTAATTTCTTGCCAAAAGATTGAATAATCATTGTATAGGATAGCAGAAGTGAACTAGAATGTGCTATAGGAGTTTATTGTAGATCACTAGATTGTATAGGAATGACAGAGGTATGAATGATTGTTTAGTAATGATTTTGTTTCCTACACAGTCCATTTTGACTTGGAGTCTTGGATAGCTTAAATGGTTTTAAAACTTAAAATTGTTTATGCAGGTCCACCTGGGTCTGGAAAGAGCACACAGGCATCTATCATAAAGGATAAATCTTATTGCTCCTGCCACTTAGCTGTAGATGATATGTTAAGAGCATCTGTAGCAGCCAAAACTCCCCTTGGTGTCAAGGCTAAAGAAGCTATGGATATGGTAAGTGCATTGTTTTTTCTATTTTGCTTGAATATTTGCTGTATAAATTTATATTTTATGCACATTAAATCAAATTTCAGGGGGAAATTGTTTCCGATGACTTGGTTGTTGGCATTATAGAGGAAGCAATGAAGAAACCATCCTGCCGAAAACGTTTCATTCTTGATGGCTTTCCAAGAACTGTAGTTCAAGCACAGAAGGTATTCAGATTTTTGTAGGTTACATGGACATGTTATACATGAATGTACATCTTCATTTGATTGCTAGGATTTAATTGCAGCTTGATGAGATGTTAAAAAAGCAATGTACTGGGATTTATAAGGTGCTCAATTTTGCCATTGATGATGCAATCTTAGAAGAGCGAATTGCTGGTAGATGGATACACCCATCCGGTGGTAGATGGATACACCCGTCCAGTGGCAGAACCTACCATTCAAAATTTGCTCCTCCTAAAACTCCTGGGGTTGATGATGTAAGTTTGAATACTGTAAGATTTAGGCTTATTCAAATGCTTTTTGTTATGATTTAGTTATTTTAACATGTTGTGATATTTAATTTTATAACACTCGTCAATGCTGAGCTATAAATTGTAAATTTTTCATTCTAAGTTGTTTTCTTTTTAGATTACCGGCGGACCTCTTATTCAATGCAAGGATGATAATACTACAGCTGTTCTTAAGTCAAGATTAGAGGTATTCCACGAGCAAACCGAACCAGTATGATTTTGAATGCTAATATCATTTTGATTCTAAATCATTGATGATATAGTTGAATTTTTGTTTATACTTTGACTCATCCAACAAAAAGACTTGTTCATTGGACATGCAGGTTATTGATTACTATGCAAAGAAGAAAGGTTTGGTTGCTAATATTCATGCTGAGAAGTCTCCCAAGGAGGTGACAGCTGAAGTTGTTGACACGCTGTTTAATCCCTTTATCGCCTAGTCAGCATGAGATATAATTGTTTTGTCATTGAAAACTTATTTTGCTAATTGTTTTGCTGAAGTTGCTAAGTTCTGTTGGCAAACCACTGGAACCTATATCCATTGGAAAGCGATGTTCAGTAGCATAACGACTTTTTTTAGATGAATTACACAATTAATTCTACACATTACATTACAAATTCACACACCAAACACTATGGTTAGCTAATAGGGTAGCTGATTTTTTAGCTAAAAAAGAATAATTGGAGAATTTGTATTGCACAAATTTACAGAAAAGCTAATAGGGTAGCTGATTATCTCGCTAGAAAAAAAGTATAAAATGTCAATCTGATTTTTTGTTCTGGAATTCTTCAAACCTAGAAATTAATAGAATCCTCTTTGAGGATAGTAAAGAGGCTACCCCACCCGTTTAATTTAATTTGTAGCTAAGTTCTTTCCTTGTTTTTTTTTTTATTTTTTTTGTTTACTTCAGCCCTTCTTCAATACCAATATATATATATAGACCCTAAAATTTTAAAACTAACCCTCAGCATTTTATTTTTATACATCAATCCCTTAAACCACATATATTACAATCAGGCTCTAGAATAGAATTAAGTCTTAACTCTAGTTATAAAAGGAGCTTCCCTGCTGTTAAAAAAAAAAAATAAAATAAAGTTAAAGCAAAATAAATAAAAACACTCTTCTAAAAGAATTGTGCTATATATACACTAAAATTAGTCACTATATATAATATATATTAAAATATAAAATATATATGTAGTTTAATTTTATTTTTAATGTGTATTTTATATTTTAATATATATTATATATCATAACTAATTTTGATGTACAAATAAAATTATTATTTTAGAATCACTAAAACTGCTAAAATAAAAAAATTGTAGCCGACACAAATAAAAGTTTGTTTTTTGGACATGAAAAAGAAATAATAAAAGGTTTATGTAATAAATCTTTTGAGAAGCAATTATTTTCTCTATGAATTAAATGTGTTTTCAATTCAATTAGGGGCCACTGGTTCTTCGATTGAGACATTCATTTACTCCTATGTGTCATCTATACAGTACACGCAGTGACCATAGAGGGTTAATCTTGAAATTGGTGGGAGATTAATTGGATGAGAAATTCTAGATAATCAGTAAAATTAATTTCATACAACTAACAATTTCAACGCATACCAAAATATATGTATATAATTGAGAGTCTTTAATTTTGAGAACATAAAAATATACTTATTATCTATTTGATGGCTATATGCTGACCATCAACAATTTTGATGGTTAAGTAGTATTACTTTAATTGGATTAACAAAATTTTTTGGAATTAACTTGAACGCTTTTTTTTTTAGAGTCATCGTTAGAAAAAATTATTATGCCTTTAATATATTTAATCACATGAAAAAACTTTGTAAAAACACATGTTTTATTTATAAGACTTTGGACAAATAAAGGAAACTGTCAATATTTTTTTAGTCGGCCCAAAAAAAATTGGGTATACTTTTCGATAATAATTTTATACGAATATCTTTTTTGGTGTCCAATTTTATACGAATATCTAACATGCTTGTTGGATGAATATGGTTTTTAAAATTAAAATAATAATTTAATAAACAAGCAAAAGCAAAGGAAAATAAGTAAATAACTACCAAATCATCGTCACCAATAGTAATGGATTTTTTTTTATTTTATTTCCTCTTCTTTGAGTCAAAGCGTTACTCAATTACAGTGACATGTTAATAATTACACAAATACTACTACATTCTTAATTTTATGAAAAATAAATATTTTTTATGCTTTTATTTAATTAGGAAACCAAGTAACCAACCCTTTTTTTTTTCACTCACCAACTTAATTTATTTGATAAATATTCATTTATTTATTTATTAATCAATTCCTAATTAAACTCCCAAAAATGTTACTGCTAAGTTTTTCCGTACCCCATTAATTAAAAAATGGTCAAAGTCAAAAGCATTTGCGTACGAGTACTTACCAATACAATTAGGAAGTAATCCCACATTCCCATACTTTATTCCCGCATCCAGAGTAGTTCAGTTGCACGTAAATTTATGTGAAGCTGTTATTCCAAATTATTAATTATATTTTAGTTAATCATGTTAAATTATTTAAACATATTTAACAAATTATTTCACATGCAATGAATATTTGCCTCCCAAAATACCATAATTAGATATCAGTATGTCATAATGCAAACTCTAATAAGTAGCCAAAAAGCAGTGGCTCGTATGTATTTCTTCTCCTTCTCCCCTTATAAGAGGTTTTGAATTTATAAGAGGTTTTGAATTGGAACCTCATTTTTTATTTTTGATGTCTGAACCTCACCTGAAAAAAAATCTCTAATCAGCAATCAGTAAAACCAACATAAACAAAACTTAAGTGATAAGTGTGTGCGTAAATGGTGAAGACGCCAAAACGAAACCAAAAGCACAATCTCCCTCACCATTGACTACTTTCTCTTCTTTTTTCTTCTTCAAAACTCCAACAAAAATGGCCAACACCCAAACACGCCCTAACACCACCACCACCACAACCATAGACCCAAACAGCGGTTTCAACCCACATTCCAGAACCTTCCACAGCCTCCGTCCTAATATCTCCCTCCCTCCTCCCTCTCTCCCTCTCTCCATCACCGAATACACACTCTCTCTCATCCCCCCCGCCGCCACCGCAGGCGTAACCACCGCTCTCATCGACGTTGGCGCCGACATCCGCCTCTCCTATTCTGTCCTCCTCCGCCGCATAAAATCCCTCTCAATCTCCATCCAAACCCTGACACCACTCAAAAAAGGACACGTGGCACTCATCCTCACCCCTCCTTCCGTACACGTTCCTGTACTCTATCTTTCCCTCTTATCCCTCGGAATCGTTATTTCTCCCGCCAACCCTCTCAGCTCACCGGCCGAGTTGACTCACCTGATCCAACTCGTGAACCCTAAAATCGCCTTCACAACCTCCAAAACCGCCGCGAAAATCCCCAAACTACCATTCGGCACCGTCCTCCTCGACTCACCGGAGTTCCTCTCCATGCTCGAGAACAACGAGTCAGGAGCTAGCGAACTCGAACGAGTCGAGGTGAGTCAGTCCGATCCAGCAGCGATTCTCTTCTCTTCCGGAACCACGGGAAGAGTGAAAGGCGTTCTCCTCACACACCGTAACCTCATCGCTCTAATCGGAGGGTTCTACCAACTGAAGCACATGACGGCGGCGCAAGAAGAGTCGCCGGAGGAAGAGAATTGGTCGGCGCTGGTGACGGTGCCGGTGTTCCACGTGTTCGGGTTCTTCATGCTGATAAGAGGCTTGGCGAGTGGTGAAACGATGGTTCTAATGGAGAGGTTCGATTTCGAAGGGATGCTGAGGGCGGTGGAGAAATACAAGATAAGTTACATGCCAGTGTCGCCGCCGCTGGTGGTGGCTCTGACGAAGTCGGAGGTGGCAAAGAAGTATGATCTGAGTTCGTTGCAGTTGTTAGGATCCGGTGGAGCTCCGCTGGGGAAAGAGGTGGTAGAAAGTTTCAATTCTAAGTTCCCCAACGTCGAAATTGTGGAGGTAAAGGCGTAAAGCTTACCCACTTTTTTCCTTTTTGGTTTATTATTATTATTATTATTATTATTATTAATTTTATTTGAACATTAAAATTTATCATTAAAATTAATCACAATTTATATTTATACACAGATACTGATTTTTTATTAATTTTGTTGTATAAATAACATAATCTTATTATTATTATTAATATTATTATCAATAATACTACGCTTACATGCATTAATTTCAACAAAAATAATTATTTTTTTTACTCAAATTTTTTATGCTACACTTCATTATTTATGTGCTTAATTTTTTTTTTCTGTATTAGATTTTATTATTTATATGTTTGACGCCCATGGAGAGGTGTGTACACTTAAATTTATTTATTTTATTATTATTATTATTTTCCAAAATTATCTAATATATTTTGGAAACGTCAGGTATATTTAACATTTCGGGTGTCTTAAGCCTAAGCTTTACAGTTTACATAAAATAAGCATGAGATGGTATTAGATGTTTTATGACGAAAGATTTCTTGATAATAAAAAGAAGAATTTACCAACAAGACACATAAAAGAGAAAAAAGAAATAGTAAATGATAATGTTATTCCTTACATTATCTTTTTCCCACATGAATTTGTTAAAAACAGTGGCACAAACAATCATGAAAAAATTGTTGTTTAATGTGATTTGTTATCATGTATTTGTAAATAAAAGAAAGAAATTCTGTGTATTAAAAGACCGTAAACAAGTTATTAATTCCGTGAAGAAAAGGAATTGACAATGCATTAAAATTTTTTTTTTCTCAATTTAACGATCATTAATGTATTCTTAAATTCTTATTTAATACATTTCGTATAAGTGTCGGCGTCAGTGGACTACTAAGTGTGTGTTAATTTAATAGCCCTCCCTAATATAAAATTTGTGTGCTGATTTGCATGTGTGTGATTCTGAATCTCTTAGCTGACGTGCATGAGTATGAATCATCAACGCCTCTTGGCATAGTGATAGTGAGTTCTGAGTTTTATAGGTTTTACTACATATTTTTCTATGACAAACTATTTACTATTAAGACTCTGTGGTTATATAAAATAATAAATTAATAATCATCAGAAGATAACTGAGGTGTGGTCCTTGATCTAATCCAAATACCCTAGTAGCTTTGCAAAAGAATTTTTTAGTTATTCAATTAGAAAAAAGTTCTTTAACTTATCTGTAGTTGCATAAAGCCAAAAATACCTCATATTTTTAGGGGAAAAAAGTATAAAAATTAAAATTTACATATTTCTCTTACACTGACAATATAATATTGTCATTGTTATTATGTCTTCAAATTAACAAGTATGGTCATACATTTTTATTTTTTTTTAAATTTATATTTTTGAAAAAGGTAGTTAGTTTAAGAAGTCAAAAAGAAGCATCTATTAACGTCCAGGAAAAAAAAAAAAGAAGCAGCAGCATATATTAGCTGAAAAGTTACACCAAAGAATTGGTTGCTAGATGAATATTTCTTAGTATCCGGTACTGACCTAAAGTGTATATACTTTAGAGAACTTAAACAGTTACTTAACTATAATAAGATTAAAAAAATCTACTACTTTCCACCGAAAGGTGATGCAAAGATGTGTAACTTGATTACGTTAATATGATTGAAACGACAGATCTAGTGGAAGTATGTACATGTGATTGTCTCCTTTCAACAATTTAAAAAATATATGTTAAAACTTTCAGTTATTCTAAAAATATAGGTGTTCTTATGTGATATTTAATAAATTGGACTAGAAAGCATTTGTCAACTTGAAAACTTGCTTTTTTCAGTTTTTTTCCATGTCTTGTTAATTAATGCATTGGTTTGGTAATAGATTTTCTCAATTGAAAAATCCACTTGATCATTTTCGCCATAGATAGATTCTTTCTTATTAATATATTTTTCACCATGTAGGGGTATGGTCTAACTGAAAGCTCAGGAGGAGCAGCAAGGATGATAGGGCCTGATGAGGCGAAACGACATGGTTCTGTTGGTCGATTAGCTGAGCACATGGAAGCTAAGATAGTTGACCCTATCACCGGTGAATCGTTGCCTCCCGGCCACAGAGGAGAGCTTTGGTTGCGCGGACCAACGATCATGAAATGTTATGTGGGAAATGAAGAGGCCACTGCTCAAACGTTGGATTCAGAGGGATGGTTGAAAACTGGTGATCTTTGTTATTTTGATTCTGATGGCTTTCTTTACATTGTGGATAGACTCAAGGAACTGATCAAATACAAAGCTTATCAGGTTATGTATTGGTCTTATTTTTCTAAATTTTTTAACTTCACATTTTGTTAGTACCATTTTACTATATATGTATCTACTGAATTAATTTCTCAAATGAAAATCCAGGTTCCCCCTGCTGAACTGGAAAATATACTTCATAACCATCCTGAAATTGCTGATGCTGCTGTAATACCGTATGTATCACATTTTGAACTCTTTTGGTACATTATTGAATTAATGTATATAGACTCAGTGATAGTGATAAGTAAAAAAGATAGAGAAAATGTTTCTTTAACTGTTATTTGTGTATCTTCGCCCAAAAGAAAAGGTGGTGGTTGTAATTATCGTGGTTAATATCTATGAAGCACCGACATGAACCCCTGTCTGAAAAAAAAAAATGTTTGGGAGATAATAGAAAATCAGCCCAATCAGTTCATAGCTACCTTATTTTGCATTTCATAATTATCGATAGAATAATTAGATGATATTAGATGTAATAAGTGTATAATTATAGATGCTACATGAATGAAATTATGGACGTTAAATGTAATAATCTTGAATAGTTGAACTATGTCTCTCTAGCATTAGAAAACACGGTTGGAAACTGTATGACGTACGGACATGGCAACTCAATAGGTTGTGAAAACTTCTTAGCTTAATAATATGCTTGAATTTTCTGACAAGAAGGTTTCTTCTCTCTTGATGAGGGCAGGTATCCTGATGAAGAAGCAGGGGAAATTCCAATGGCATTTATTGTAAGAAAGCCAGGAAGTAACATCAATGCAGCTCAAGTCATGGAATTTGTGGCAAAGCAGGTAAATATATATATATGCTTCCTACTTCTTAAACCTTTTGTTATTAAAAGAATACAAATTTGGATGAATTATTATCTATTTTAGCGTTGCTTTTAAGAATTGTTATGAATTTAGGTTTCACCATACAAGAAGATACGGCGTGTCTCTTTTGTTAACTCGATACCAAAATCTCCGGCCGGAAAAATTTTGAGAAGACAATTGGTTGATCTTGCTCTAACAAGTGGTTCTTCCAAGTTGTGATTAGCATTAGGGTGGTGATTACTGATTAGAACAGCACATATTCTTCATATCAATTCTCTTCCTTGAAGTTAATATTTTTACTCCAGTTATTTTTTGTCACAACATATTATACTTGCTCTGTTATTATTATTTTTTTATTATTGTCCTTTTTTTTGTTATATCATATGTATATTAATAAAGCACGTGTTAGGGAGGGATCATTAGAAGAATGTTGAAAATTTTCATTCAAGTCATTAGAGTTGATGGATCAAAACTGTCTGCATTGGGTTTAGCCCATTGGAAGAGACAGTAAAATTTCTTGTAATCACTATGTATGATGTAAATTTTGACATTTCTAATGAAAAACTCTTATATCATGTCAAAATACTAATTGAACATGATATAGTTTAGATATTTTATGTTACGGAACATGACAAAAAGTGAAGGGCATGGTGTGTAGTTTTGGAAGCACCTTTAATGCTAGGCAATTTTATCGTGTTTAATGTGGGATGACAGATCGATTAACACGTGATATGTGTCTAACATGTATTCATTTGAAAGGAAAAATTTTGAAAGAAATTGTTCGGTCTGGTGGATAACCAAATTTTTTAAGTGGTACCCATTCGCCTTGGATGGATAACGTTGCGCATAATATATGATATTGTAACACGAGTGCTTTTTAGCAACCTTTACAATCTTTAAATTTATTTAATAAAATCAGAAAATGCGTTTTAGCAACCTTTACAATCTTTAAATTTATTTAATAAAATCAGAAAATAACCATTGGTGATTATAGTTCGAATAATTCTATCTACGCACCAATTTAGTAGCTAATTTTAGTATATACCTAACATATATATACTTCTTGGAACGTTGAATATTTTAAGAACATTTGCCCTTCTGTAACCTTTGTTGGATTTCAGCTTACATAGAGGGCCAAGGATTCGGTGCCCCTCTCCAAGATAAGGGCACCAGTGACTCTTCAAAAAATATTTATAAATGTTATCCCGTATTAATTTATGATAATTGTTAAAAGTTCTCTAAATTTTTTGTAATTTCAATTTCTACCCCAATAATTCTCATTCTCTCAGACTGTCAAACTCCATCTCAGGCAACTCAAACCCAAACCACAACCTCCCTCTGCAGCAACCAACAACATCACCACCACCGCACCATCCACCGTCACCCACCCCTACAACCACCACGCCTTTGCTAATTATACCCGCTGCATGATCGGAACCGATGCATTTCAAGAAACCCATCTGCTTCTTCTCATGTTTTTTTTTTTTTAAAAAAAAAAAAAGAAAAAAAAAATCAAGCACACAACAGTACACCACAAGTTGAGATTTTTGTTTCTTTTGGCAAATAAGCTAAATGCTTCCGCCGCTTTGAAACCAGGATTGAGCTTTTCTAGGTTTGGTTGACAATAACAAAGACAACAAATTTATTCTTCATTTTCATCCTTGTTGAGTAATCATAATTATTAAAAGATAGCATTTGCTGTTTCAGTTTGGTTAGTAAACATTTGATCTAACCAAGTTGCCATTCGGTTCTCAGGCTGCTGGAGACTGTAGCAGAGGAAGTTCTTCATTCTTCCATAAGGTGGTTACATAATGGAATTATAAGAAGTACAGAAAATTTTGGAAATTATGAAAAGTTTTTACGGGGTTCATTTTATAAATATTTTACATAGAATACGGAACTAACGTTAAGATACTATTAGAGAGCAAATAATTAAATTACCACCCAAAAATTATGAGTTATTATCCGTAAATTTATGAATTGTCATCCGTAATATGTTTTAACTCCTTACTAGTCATAATTTATTATTTCCCCAGTCTTTTTTATTAAAATATGTACGCCATACATATGGAACATACATGAAATACATAATCGAGCTTTTGAAGAATTGGGAATTTAAGCCTTTTCAAATATTTAACTTTTCTCCATTCTTTAAAATTTTTCTTAACTACAAGTTGGTTCATCCTGTGCATTTTGTCTTTTCTCTTGAAAAGTAAAAACCGGTATAAAATGTACTAATTTATGCTTCCGTTTCTTTTTGCTTTTTACACAAAGATTTGGTTTTGTACACGAGTCACATGTCAACAACAGATGGTAATTAAAGATCAGATATGTCAACAAAAAAAAAGGGATAGAATATACAAAGCCAAAATTCTGAACAAATTCTTGTGATTGCGATAACTGCTAACTCTTCATCTCATGACAGCACATATCCAACAGCTTCGGATAGGTGATAACTGCTAACTCTTCGTCTCATGACAGGGAACACACAAATGAAGCAGTAAATATTAATGGAAATTAGGGGTGAGGAAAAACTTCATAACGGTTGGAGAAAACATGGATGCTGTTTTATGACAGGTAATTTTCTTTGGTAAGAAAAAAACAGTTATTAATTATAAATAAGATGAATTTAAAGAACTTCATTCGGTAATAGGTAACAGCTCTTTATACAACAAAACATGCTAGCAGACACAATACATGTTAGCACATTGTAGAGCATGCAAAAATGTTACATATGAACCCAGAAAATATAATTATTTGCAAGGGATTTCTAGACAACATTGTAAAGAAATCAACGGGCATACATCATCATAGCCAGCCAAAGTTTCAAGTTTCAACCTGTTTGATTTCGTTTGCTTGAGCCACTAAAGCCCCTTCATCTTTCTCCTTCCCTAATTAAAATAACAGCCAAAAGCTAAAACAAAAGCAAACTAAGTTAATCATTAAGATTAACCATTTCATTTTGGAATGTGTGTGAGAATGTCTGACAAGAAACCCTTACAATTCCTATGATTTGTTGCCTCATGTAACATCAAACATCCCTCAACAGACTAGCAGTAGTGAGTGATTACTCTGCATGCTAAATAGTGATCTACACAAGGTTTCAATATCAATACTTAATCATCATCGAAGACAACAATAAACTAAACTACCTGGGGGCAAACAATGCCATGACAGTTTACTTGTGTCTGCAAAGAAAAACATCCATAAAAAAATTTAAATGAAGTTGAGTTCTACTCAGGTTAAACCACGGTATTATGCAAAATATAAATTAGAAAATTACATCAGTGGATCTCTACCAAATTTCAATGCTGACCAAGTGACCACGGAGCAAATTGGGCAAAAACCAATAGCTTCAACTAAAAACCAAACTCCATACCTTGGGGAGCACTGAAAGTGATAAAACGAATCCCAGCAGCCAGCAGAGCAGTGGCGAAGGCTAAGCAACAAGCCATGTTACACCTCTACTATGAATTAAAAAGTTATATTGGGGAAACAAAATGAGAAAAGAAACACAGGCTCCAACCTCCCTCCCCCCCAAAAAAAAGAAGGCAAAAAATAAAAAACCTCACCTTACCGTGCCAACCTTTGAAACATGTGCAGCTAAGAGTAGAGAAGAGATAACACAGAAAAAAAGAAAGGAGGTTAACGAAATAGACTTATACACGAAAACCTGCCAAATGTAGAAGCGGAGAGTCCAAGATTCAGGACGAGGAGCCAGACTATTGTATTGCATTGTGTTCATCTTGGCTCTCATAATTTACTTATGACCAATCTAAAACAAAACCAAAACAATAAGGTGCATGAACACTATCACACCAAAAGAAAAAATAAGACATGATGCAAATACTTGTGATTCTTTTACATGACAGCAAGAGATAATAATCGAAAAGGAAAAGGAATGCGAAGGTAATAACATTACCATAGCAAGAAATTCATCATTTATTACTGACAATCCTGAAATATATGTACATATTTTAGCAAATATAGAACACAGAGAAATGGAGCACTTAATCAAGAGGGAAATTTGTAAAGGAAAAAATGTTACAAAGCCACACCTTCTCAGGTGACTGCATCAATCAGCTGCTCTAACTGTAAAAATCAGCACCAACTGAAAAACAATACACTGTCCTCGGAAATCACCTCATACATGATGAGCCATGTTTTTGACAGGGAACATTAAAATTGTAATGTTCTTGTAAAGTTTCATTGCTGCGTACAGAAGTACCTGTCCTAGCAAAGAAATGGGGAAATAGGCTTGAAATCAGAATTAGGAAGGGGGGCTTCATGGAACCAATCATGAAGGAGAGCATCTTTAGCTGTAATCCTCTGCAAAAGAATAAACACAAACTAACAGTATAAGTCATATAATTCAACTTCACGTCTGAAACCCATCAGAACTTGATCAATGACGATCATGTGTTACCTTTTCGGGGTCATAAGTTAGAAGCCTGCTCAACAAGTCAAATCCTGACTCAGATAGAACTGGCTGACCAGTAAAAGATGCGACTGGAAACTTCTTCCGGAGCATGTTATACCTGAAATAGCAAATAGTTGGCAAATTAAAACCGAATTAAAAACAAGATGATTTTCTCATGATTTTATATAAAATTGTGACAATGGAATGCAGTAGGGAATCATAGTTAGAAGTAAAACCACAACAATTTAGGGAAAATAAGAGCTTACGGTTGCTTCACAAATTTTGCTTTAGACCCAGGCAATTTGGATAATCCGGGCCAAATATTCTCCTCTGGGGTCCCCAAAGTTCGAAAAATCTGCAGCCAAATTAAAAAGCAAAAACTATTAATAGGACAGAGATAGCATACTTTACAGTCAACCTACTACAGAAGAAAAGTACTGTTCAAGTGAATGTTGGTAATAAATACTGACCTGATCAAGTTGTTCAACTTCATTTTTACCCTTGAAGAGTGTCTCTCTGGTAACTAATTCAGCCATTATGCAACCCACAGACCACATATCGATGGCTGTGGAGTATTCTTTAGTACCTAACAAAAGCTCGGGTGCTCTGCACAGAAAACAAGGATGTACTTCATGAGTTTCTCATATCTGCCATTACTTTATCAATAGAAGATAATTGAAAAGGCACAAATTACCTCCACCAACACGCATATTCAATAACACTAAAATACTTATTTCATTCCATATACCTGTATCGTAGAGTAACCACAAGTGGCGTATATGGCTTCAGCGGGCTCCCATACTGGCGAGACAATCCAAAATCACATATTTTCAGTTCCCCTTTGTTGTTCAGCAGAATGTTTGACGTCTTTAAATCTCTGTGAAGAACCCAATTATCATGAAGATAGTCAACACCCTGAAGAAGTTGCCACATCAAGGAT
>JASCZI010000100.1:71564-102488 GCA_036250425.1 Stylosanthes scabra
AAAAATATTCAATCGAAGAACGCATTCTTCTTCGTTGAAAGAACGACGAAGTATCACCAATGGAGGAAGTTTAAATCGAAAACGAAACCTGAAATTGAGAGCGTTTGAGAAGAAGAAGAAGAACGAAACTGAACAATGAAAACAAAAAACTGAAACTGGCGATTTGAAGAATGATATTATTCATAATAAAGAGCGTGAGCGCGTGAAGCAAGTTAAATGGTTTTCCACTTGGTTAATAAAACCACTTGGTTACCTAGATTAATTGATATATTTATATACAAATAAATAGTAATTTATTTAGTAATTAATTTTTATGTGCACATAATCTTTTTTAATTATCCACTTTTATATATATATATTGGGAAAATTATGAATATCAAATGATTTTTTAATAATTTTAATTTTTAAATTTTAAATTCTAAACTTTTTATAAAATAAAAGTTAAAAGAAAAATTTTATAATAAAAAAAATAATTCTTTATTTTTATTTATTATGTATGTATATATGTAGCAACATTTTTCTCTTCTTGTAGAAGAAGGCTATAGCTTAGAAGTTAGAACCACACAATCATCAAAAGATGTTTCTGAATTCTGATCCCAAATGTGGCCAAATCTTCAGACACGATTCTGAGGGAACACAGCTACAGTTTTAACAACGTTGTGTTGCTAAAATATAAAACCAACATTGCCCTCCATAGCTGTACCTTATAACAACGTTACCATTGGCCTTTTTAAAAAAACAGAAAAAATACGAAAATTACCCATAAAAAATTCGGACATTGACAAAGTTATCCATAGAAAAAGAAATAAATTTTCTAGCCATAAAAAATGATTTTATATGACAAAATTATCCAAACATCATTAACGAGACATTAATTTTGGTTAGTTTTTTGTGACGTTTTAGGTAGTTTTATCCGGTCCAAATCTTTTGTAGATAGTTTTGGTATTTTTTCCAAAAACAAATAAAAAAAATAATAAAAGATATTATTGTGACTATTGTCAAATTTACAAGCAAATACTCATAAGAAACTTATAAAAGTACTTTTTAACATATACTTAAAATGTATATATAAATGTATCTTTTGATAACAACTCTAATAAAGGATTATTTCAACCTTACTGTTTAGTATATTCAAAGAATAGCAATTAACTTTCAAGGGAAAAAAGAGAAAACATAAAAAAAAAAGCAACCAATCTTATTAAGAAAACAACAAAAATTATTGAATAATCATTTAATAAAAAATATACATCAATTTTTTTAAAGAAATTATATATTTAAAATTATAAATTATTTATCTAAAAAACCATGCAAACTAATTTTATTTTAGTTTTCTATAATATATTTCTACATGTCACGATAATGATTAATCCAGTGATGTGATGAGTATCATTTAAGAATTATATTTAATATTAATCACTAAATTACTACATATATTAAATAAGATTTGAACTCCTAAAGGCTTTTTTAAATGAGTAAATTAAATATTTTAAAGGAAGAAAATATCAAAATTACTCGTAAAAAAATTTAGATACTGATAAAATTACCAATAAACAAATAAAAGAATAATTTTCTATTCATAAAAAATAATTTTATTTATAAAAGCTATCCAAATATAGTTGTTGGGAGGCTGATTAATGAATAATATTAATAGATAAAACTTATTTTTCATATGTAAAAAATTGTTTAATGAATAATTTTGAAAAACGAAATTTATTTTTAAGTAAATTTTTTTTCCTTCGTTGATGAAAAGTTTTATCGACGTGCAACAGAATCTTTCATAAATTATTTTGGTTTAAACTAATTTATCTAGTGTCGTCTAGAATTATCTAAAAGTAAAAATTGCTAATATTTGAAGAGTTGCACTCCAACCATGGAAGTTGAGGATCACCACCATTAAATCGACACCTTAGCATTGAGTCATCATCACCATGCCCTAGCAACCTCTCTGTCTCACACAATAGTTGGCACCAATCAGAACCTACCAATCAATCCAACGGCTCTGATTGCTCCATTTGTGCCCTCCTTCCATGCAATTGGGACCCACACTTTTAACCTTAATTATCCATGGCCGGAATTATTGAACTCCCTAGTACTCCAAAGTTTTCACACAAATCAATGTCAATGCTCATATAAAAGGACACTGTGCCCTACTCTTTAATGCTCCTAAGCCAAAAGAAACACTCCTAAATTAGGGTGGTCTTCCCCATTAAGGGTAGTTTAGTTTCTCACATAACCCAATAAAGGGGACACAAAATTAATTCAAACAGTCTGCCAAAAAATATATTTTAAAGAGAATATTTGTTTATTTTGTGTATTTTTGTCAACAAAGATTAAAAATCTTAATTCATTTTTTAATTATTTTTCTATTATTTTAAATATATATTACTTTTTAAAATGTCAAGAAGAAAAAAATTTAAAATTTTATTTATTATAGAAAGATAAGTTATAGCTCTGATCTTAACTACTTTTTAAAAAAAAACGCTTGTTAACAATATTATAAATACATTTTAATTAAAAATCATTTCAATTTTTTAACCCATCGAATATATTATTAGAATGTAATGTTCAATTTAACTCTTTCAATTATTAGTGATAAATGAACACTCACAAAAAACACTAATCTCTTACATATATATCTCATTTTCATTTAGATTTTGTATATAATATTCAATGTGCTTTTATTCTACCTATATGAAGGTTGTTTTTAAATAATTGGTTAAATAATTTATAATTTTATTATCTATATTTGAAATAAGTTTCTTATTTTTTTTGTTTATGATTGTGATATATATATTCACCATCAAATCCAATCACCACTTCTTATTTAATTAGACATTTCAATTAACAGTTGATAAGCTTCTTCCAATCAATTATTATACTTTCTTCCAAGTTTAAAAGTTTTTATTTTATATATGAGCTTAATTTTGATGCACTGACGATGTAAAAAGTTTTACACAGTCATCTAATTAAATTTATGCATTTATTTTATTTAGAAATAGTGGACTTAAAAATTAATTGTTTTTGATAATGTAGTAGTATCTCATTAAATTTATGTATAAAATTCTTTTATACCGATGATATATTGAAATTAAATTATATATATATTCTAACTAAACCCCATAAAATAAAAATAGAAAAAGGCAAAGTAGGTATACGTGGAGTGATTCTAGAAGGCCAAGGAGGGTTGCGTCCAAAGATTGCAATGATTAAGAAATGGGTTGTGTTGGAGTTATGTGATTGGGTAAGGTGTGTTCGTACGACAATGGAATCCTAACCCTAACTCTTGTTTGGGAACATTATTGCTTTTTTAAGTATTTGCTTTCCATTTTCAAAGTCTATTAACACTCACATGGGTTGGGAGTGGTTTCATTGGTTAACAATGAATAGGTTTCAGAGATTTTATTTATTTATTTTGATTTAATATATTTTTCCAAAGTGGAAAATAGTGGATGGCATTAATGCCGCACCTCTCTTAGCTTTGCTTGGTCAAAAAAGTAATTAGAGCATCTAATGATGTTTTTTGGTATAATTTTTATTGAAATGATAAATAAATTAAGTTGATATTAAATTATGTATTAGAAGAAATATAGAAAGTGATATTGATATTACTAAGTTGATACCGTATTAGTGATACCGTATCACTTTGAAGAAATGCCAATTAGAATGTGTTATGTGTGAAACTCATTAAATGCATGTTAATTAAATAGTGTTATGTGGAACCCAAATTGATACTAAATTAAAATCAAATATTTGAACAATAAATTTCATATTTATATCAAATTATATATGGTCCCACAAATACTTAGGTGGCATCTTGTGAAATCCAAAATAAATTTGAAATTAATACTAATATCGGAGATGATTTTAAGATTGAGATATCTTATTATGTACGTGGTTTATGGTAATTTTTTATGTATTTAAGTACAACTGTGTGTATTCATCTTATCCATAAGTATATATTATACAAGGTACTAATTAAAGTATGGCTAGAATAATACAAAGTTAGCCATTAAAATTATCTCTGAATTTTTATATCACTGATAAGAATATTTTTAAATTTTAGTAATGATAAAATAATGTCTTTCAATTTTTATAAAATATGACAAAAATATTTATTTGTTAATTAATTATGAGAATATTAAATATTAACAAATAGATATCATTTTGTTATATTTTATAAAAATTCACTAAAACTTTTTATATTATTAAATTTTAGAAATATCTTTATTCCACCTTGTGTATGTAGCAATTTATTAATTAGAGATAAATCTTTAAATAGAATTAAAATCCGTGGAATGATTAATTCTCGATCCGTCAAATTTAAAAATGCGTTCGAAAAAAACTATTAAAAGTATAGAAATAGCATTTGATAAATTATTTCTCTCTAATACTTTTTATTAGATGTGGCATCAATTCACATGATGGCGATTATTATGAAATAATGGGGTGGCGATTATTATGAATTAACGGGTGGACACCATTCACGTTGAATATATAATTAACACTAAATGTTGTTGAGAGTAATAAAGAAAATATTGCAAATAGATTCCTTAACTAAGGTGGTATTTAGGGTTTATTTTGCATCTGCGAAAAATATTTTTAAATATAAATAATTTAAATGAGAAATGATAAAGAGCAGGCAATTTTAATTTTTTTTATCACTTTTGGCTAGCAACGTTTCTAATTGATAGTTTAATATTATATTTTAATGTTTATTTAGTTTTAAATTTAAAAATGAAGAAAGTGAAGCAATAAAGTTTTCATAATTCTATAAAGAAAAACATTATTGGGTGACTGATATTTTTTCTTGTATATATTTGGTTTTTTTTTTGGCTGACTGTATTTGTTTTCCATTTAAAACTAACACTAATAACAAGTTTTTTATTTTTCACTAAAAATCTTTATTTGAAATATTTTTTTAAAACAAATAGTGGATGACAAAAGTAAAGTACAAAAATTACATACAAAACAATATATTGGTGCAAAATTAGCATGAAAAATTAATATATCCATTTTGTGGATTTATCAAATAAATTAAACTTTCTAGACATATGGCATGATTTAGTTTACTTTATTTTTTCCTTTTGTTAGTAATTCTATTTGCAGAAGAGTTTTTGTTTGAGTAATTTTATTAGTAACATAATATTTTGTGGGTAATTTAAAATAGTTTATTAGAGTAACAATTAATCAGATCCCAATCATTATTAAATCAGGTGAATTCTGTTGGATTTTATAGTGAACTTCATAATCTGTGCTTAGATTCTTTTCATTTCAACGGCACTAGTCAATAGTCACTTCAACATATAAATTGCAAGATATGCCACTAGCTTCTTTAAAGTTTTTTAAAAATATTTGTTAATTTTTTAATAGTTAAAATTTTCAGATATTCAATATATTAAAATTTTAATTAAATTTTTTATTTTGGTAACTTCTTTTTAAATAAAAAACTCGGCTAAAAAACTAAAATACTCTTATTTTCAAAACTTATTACGAGAATGTCTTTTTTTTGAAACTATTGATGATGATGCCCTTGTTATACCTACGTGGCAACACGGTGGCATCTATTTTTTTTTTCCAGGTGCTGACTAGGAAACACTATTGGAGACGGCGCCATCCACGTGGAGGTGGGAACACGGCAGGCACCTCCTATGAAGATGACGTGGAGGCCATTGACGCCATCAACGTGAAGGCGCTGAACGCAAAAGCGCCTCCTACGTAGCAGGCGCTGACCGCATAGGCGCCTCTGCATACGTGGCTGCAACATGAAATTTTTTAAATTATGTGTTTTATGTTTAAAGTTGTACATGATTAACAATTTAATGTATTCCGAAAATCAAAACAATGTATTTCACCGAAAACAAATAACCTGTTCAACTGAAAACAAATAACATGTTCAACCGAAATTGTGTGTTTTATGTTCAAAGTTGTACATGATTAACAATTTAATGTATTCCGAAAACCAAAATAATTTAACTGCACAGGTGGAAATGAGGAGACGGTAGTGCTGCTTAATAAATTGCCAGCTGCTCCGGTATGAGGTGATGGTATCGGATAGACTATGTACCCTCAAACCGGAGCAACTGGCTGTTCATTTTTTTTTACATTCTGTTGCGTTTCTGCATTGAATTACTTTAGATTTAAATATCTGGTTAGAGTTGTGCTCAGTACTGTAGTTTGTTTTCATTTCGGTTGAACAGATTATTTGTTTTCAATTGAACATGTTATGTGTTTTCGGTGAAATACATTGTTTTGGTTTTCGGAATACATTAAATTGTTAATCATGTACAACTTTGAACATAAAACACACAATTTAAAAAATTTCATGTTGCAGCCACGTGTGCAGAGGCGCCTATGCGGCCAGCGCCTGCCACGTAGGAGGTGCTTCTGCGTTTAGCGCCTTCACCCTGATGGCGCCAATGGCCTCCACGTCATATTCACAGGAGGCGCCTGCCGTGTTCCCGCCTCCACGTGGATAGCGCCGTCTCCAATGGCACCTCCTAGTCAGCACCTGAAAAAAAAAAGATGCCACCGTGTTGTCACGCACGCAAAACGAAAGCATCTTCATCAATAGTTTCAAAATAAGGGCATTCTCATAATAATTTTTGAAAATAAGAGTATTTTGGTTTTTTACTCTAGAAAACTCTTTTGTTCTTCAAATAATATATAGAAATATGTAGACGATTTATATAGTGTACATTGCTACGGGTGGAATTAATTTTTCAAGAATTATGATGAATTTTAAGAATATTATTTAAAAGAACTATTCATAATAAATATTTATAAAAAAATAATGTCATATTAAAAAGATCTTAGTAAAAATATAATAATGTTATGAACACATAAGAATTGATTATCGTGTATTTATATATATTATTTAATTTATTTTTAATGTTTATTTTATATTTTAACATATAATTTTACAAGAGTAAATTTTAATGGTTAATTATTTACGAACACTTAGGCTTGATTTGGTAATGTTGTGGCTCTAAAAAAGCAGCTGACAGAAAGTCACATTATAACAGTTTAGTAAAATAACTCAAAATTGCTCTCAATAAGCAGAAGACACGCATATTGCGTTTGGTAAATCTATTTGATAGTTGCTCTTAAAGTAATAAATTACTATAACGACCTCTTTGTTAGTATATAATGCATTAATATAAAATTAAATATAATTAATTGAGGATAAAATTGGTTTTTTATTAAAATATAAGATTAATTCGTCATTTTGCTTTTTGAGGAATCATAGCTAGCTTTAAAATGCTACTCTTGATGGCTCTCAAAAGCACCCCATACCCTCAAAAGCTGGGAGCAAAAGCTCCTTGGCTTTTTGAATTACTAAACGCAAATGATGACTCCTACTTTTTAAGAGTAGGAATATTTGACCGAAAAATTTTATCACATCCATCCTTGCTTAGTGGCAATGATATCAAAGCAGTGAAATTACATGTATGTCACATTTCAATAATTAATTAAAAAATTAATGGAAATAATTATATACTCAACTCTCTCCCTCTTCTTCAATAACTTGGCCGTGAGGGAGAAAGAGAAAGCTTGACCCAAAAGCCTTTCAACATTAGAATTCACCATTTTCATAAATCCCCATTTAAACATCAATAGTTTAAGGTTACTGCTGATATATAATTATTGTGCTCCCCTTCTACTAACTCAAGAACTGCTACTTTTGCATGTCAAGAAATCTGATCTGCAGCAGAAAATTGCATTGCCTTGGATTGAAAGAGGCATAAGAAAAACCAAAATGCAGCAGAAAATTGCTGCTTGCAGTTCCATTCCAAAGAATCTATGATTTATCTCGCCATCTAAAAAATAAATAAATAAAACCTTACTTTCGTAAATTTTCCTTCACCAACCCTTATTACAATAAAAAAAAACCATAGTAATTGTGTTTGTAAGGAGGGTGTATGTTATAGTGACGAGGAAAATAATAAAAAAATTAATTTTTTTTTATGAGTGATTAGATATTAATTATGTAAAGTATTTTATTTTATTTTATTAACTTTAATTTTAAAATAAAATAATATTTTTTTATTCTATTTTTGCAAAATCCTCTTTACGGTAAAATTGTCCAAATATAAAGAAATTTTTATTTATTTCGTCAAAATTTAACACCATAGCTCACACACATACATATATATATATATATTTTAATTTGACAAAGTAAAATAAAAAGTAATTTCAAAGATAAATTTTTCGAAAAAAATAACATTATTAAAAGGTTGAAAGCTACATCACCTAGAAAGATTCCCCTTCCTAAGTTGCATTTTTACATTTTAATTCACAGAAATCAAGTTTTTAAGGTTTTACACACAACCAAGCCAATTAATGCTCATCAGATCAGGGTAGCTTCTTATATTTTGAATATTTTCAAACAAAAGTATTACGTATACGACGTTAAAAACTAATTATTAAATCAAGAAATTAATTGATATATTATTAATATAAAATAATTTTATACGTATATTTAATTATATTATTACGCCAGCAAAAAGAATGAGTATAATTATAAACTATATAAAGTGTTTTACAGAATTATAATATTAAAATTAAACTATTAAATCAATTATTATATATTATTTATTTATATTTATACATATTAATTTAGATATTTTTTATTTAAATAGTTAATTGTAAAATAATTACATTTGTGATGATAGTATATAGTTAAAAAGTTTTAAAAATACTATAATTGATTTACCCAATCAAGTTGAACCAATTCCCTCTTACACACGTGTTACTTTTTTAAAAAAGAGTTTTCTCTCACCTCAAAAAACAAGATTTCTTTCTCATCTCAAAAAATGCACCGCTTCTATAATACGCTTCCTTTTTTTATATTTTCGTTGTGTTTCATCCCATCATCAAGCTTATCATTTTCCGATGACGACGGCAACGGTGACGACGGCGGCGGCGACAACAACGACATCAACGACGTAGGAACAAAAAAAAAGAAAGAGGATGAGAAGAAGGAGAAGAAAAAGGAAGAGGATGAGGAGGAGAAGGAAGGAAGAAACAACAAGAAGAAGATGGAGTACATTTGAGTACATTCCTAGGCGCGTTTCTAATTTTCATGAAAATCCGGTTCAGTTTTCTATGAAAATCCGCTTCAATTCTTCTTTAAAATTCAGTTAAGTTTTTTATGAAAATCTGGTTCAGTCTTTCATAAAAATCCACTTCAATTTTTCTTGAAAATCCGCTTCAATTTTTTTTAAAATTTTGTTAAGTTTTTATAAAAATCTGGTTCAGTCTTTCATAAAAATCCGCTTCAATTTTTCTTGAAAATCCGCTTTAATTTTTTTTTGAAAATCCGGTTCAGTTTCAAGAAGTATAAAAAAAAATAAGATTATTAACGATAACAACAGCAACAACAACAACACCAACAATGACAACAACAACGTAATAGTGGAGGAGGAAGAGGAAGAAGAGAAAATAGAAGATGAAGAACAAGAAGATGACGACGATGATGGCGGCAACAATGATGGCGATGACAATGATATGACGGCGGTGGCAACGTAGTAGCAGGAAGAAAAGGAGGAGGAGTTGCACAGAAAATGGGAAGGAGAGAGAAAATGAAAAGGAGAATAGCGTGTTTTTAAATTTTGGGAGTTGAGTTCATGCACGTTCTAGGTGCGAGTGGGGATAAAAGACTTGCTTGTGACTTGGTTGGTTGTAGAGGTACATGTGTAGTATTATTGTATTTTTATATGTAATAGCTATCAGTAACTGATATTTAATGTTTGTTATTTTTTAATGATATTTTCAGGAATGAATCTAAATTTTAGATTCACATATCACATGCATATTATTTAAATTTCTCACTAACCAGCACTAATACACTCTCTAATGGCTTGACAGCTTGCTTTAAAATGGTCAA
Source organism: Stylosanthes scabra (assembly GCA_036250425.1). Taxonomy (NCBI): domain Eukaryota; kingdom Viridiplantae; phylum Streptophyta; class Magnoliopsida; order Fabales; family Fabaceae; genus Stylosanthes; species Stylosanthes scabra. The sequence continues at coordinate 81,451 of JASCZI010000100.1, forward strand.
TTTTGATTTGCAGAATAGTTTGAAAAAACCCTCGGATTTGTGGGGGTAGATACTCCTTTAATTAATTTATTTCTTTATTTTTGTTGAATCATTTTTATAAAAAAAAAAAGAAAAGAAAAGTTGCTGGCCAAGCTAATGTCAGAACCAATATACACGAAGAATAGACAAACAGCCATTAGAATCACAGCTAGTGTCATTTACAGTTAAATTATTTGATCAAATCAAATCAAAATACCATACAATAATATTACAATCAATATATTATGACACATATTGTCCCTAGCTATATGTCTATTTAATCTTTTATTTTAAAAATCCCTCTAATTATTCATTAACATTAGTCATCATTATATATATGTTGTGCAAGCAAATAATAATAATAATAGTTTAATTTTAATGTAATGATAGTATAACATATTTTATATAATTATTTATTATTTGAAATAATTATTTACATTATCAATATAAAAGATAATTTTTTTATTGATGTATTTGTAAAATTATTTTACTCTAATAATATATAAAAATAAAATTTTAATAATAATGTATAATAATAACGCGTGTCATTTCATTCAATAGTGTCAATAATGGTTTGATTGGTAGATGAATTATACTTTTATTCTTATTATCTTATATTATAGGAAAATTATTCGGTATACTGAGATTATAGCTATTTTAGTATTTTTAGTCGTTGATCTTAATCATATATTGATTTCATAATTAAAATCAATTAAAATCAATGACGAAAAATACTAGAATACCGATATTCCCAATATACCGACCGGATAAGCTTTCTATATTATATTATAAGAAATATATATTTTACCATGTTTAAGAAAAGGCTATCTAAAAAACAAATTAATTTAAGATCGTGCGTAGTTAAATTGGTAACATTATATGTATGTATAAAGGGGCAGAGCTAGAACAAATACTAGAGAGGGCCAAAATTAATTTTACATTAGAAGAAGGTTAAAATAAAAATTTTAAGCAGGGCTAAACTATAATTTGCATATAATTTATAACAAAAATTAAAAATTAGGGGTATTTATAATTTTTACTTCTATCTTTATAAAAATAATTTTTTTTATTTTGATTTAAATTTTATGTGTTGGACTTATTTATTTTTATGCTCAAAATTTTTATATTAAATTTTATTATTTATTTTTATATTTGATGTGCTGAGATATTAGGTGTGAAAATATTCTACACAAATATTGGTGCATGTATAAATAATAATCTTCACGTGGCGAATTAGCATTGCAGTATTGGTTAGGAAGTGGAATACGCTATCAACAACACTGAAAAGAAAAAATAATGCAAAATATATTTCAAATCAGAATTCCACATATGGAAATGGAACTGGCAAATGTCTTTTCAAGAATAATCCCCTCATTACATATTCTGGTGTTGAAGTTTTATTAATTATTATTATTGTTCCCTAAATATGATTAGATTTAAAATACCTCTTTAAGATATACAATGAAGTAACCAATGTAGCTAGAATTTCGATTAAGGGATTTTGGAACTTTCGAAGTGACCAGAAGTGTTAAGGAAGAAGGCTGGAAGTTAATGTCAGTGAGTGATAGCGTGTAGAAGAAGGGTCGCCAAATAAGAATTTGGGAATTTTCGTATACACAACAATTGGGTAGGGTTTAGAAGACGTACCTGGAGGAAAGCTGATCACCTCTTTATGTACCCGTGGTGGTTCCTGTTATTTATGAAATAAATCCGTACAAGATCGACGCAGATATGATTCTGATCTCGTGTGGATCCGGTAATTGATGTTGTGGGCCCCTTGTACTGATCCGAGGAGGATTTGGGCCGTCCATCAGTTTTGGACCGACGTAAGGGGGATCTGATATTGACTCGGGCTAGGCAAGCCTAATATCCGGAACAAGTAGCTAGGGTATAAGTATAAAAATTAGGTTGAAATAAAATTATCTAGGACTTATTTCTAATAATTACTAGTAGTTATTTTAACTCATTTTGTGGGGTGACCAGGGTAAAAAGGTATTTTTAGGAGAATTTGAGGTGACATGGGTGGATCCATTTCATGCACTAGAAGTGAGTTAGCGTCCTTGTGGACACTTAAAGTGAAGTAGTATCATCATTTATTTTGCGGCACTTAAAGTGAATTGGTAGATGTAAAATAATTTTTAAGGATATGTATTTTGAAGAGAATTAATATTTTGTATATGTTTATGTAAATAAAAAAAAAGCCTACTAATAATAAATTTTGTAACTCTAAACAAACAACAAAGTTTCAAAATCGTAAATATTTTTTTCAAATTATCACAACAACTAAGTTATTAATTAGTAGATATTATTACCCTAGCTAAATATTTGTTCAATTGGGTAGTCAAATGGAAGCGAATTGAATAAGCCAAAATAATGTTTACATTTATTAATTATCTTATTAGTTTAATTCACATGTTTATTTCTGAGTCATTTTGCCCCCATCAAATTCAATTCGCTACCACCTTAGGTAATGTTGCTATCATAAGCCAGTAATTTTATATTTTATAATAAATACTAAAAATAGTCAATAAAGTAGATATTACGTGTGTCTATATACATGATTACGTGTATTCTAAATAAACTATTAGTCACCAACGTAATTAAATTTATAGTAACAAAATAATCAAATTCATAATATAATTATAATCAAATTTATTTATAGTAATATAATAAAAATAATAATTATAAGATGTCAAATAGATATTTTTATACGCAATAAAAAATTAGTAGCAAATAGATAGTTTTATACATAATACATGCAATATAATTGGTTATAATAAAGTATGATAAAAAAAAAACTAATAACAATGTAATGAATGAAGTGTTATTTAGAATTAGTAAAACTAAATTTAAATATATACTAACAAAAGTGTAACCACTCTTCTATTATTTAAATCACATATTTATCTAGAAATGTATCATTGGTTAATTACTTAACATATATTATAATATATATTTATATTAACAATGCATTAAAATTAAATTTTTTAAAAAAATATTAAATAATTATTAATTTTAATTTATTTTAATTATTATTTTTAATTATTAATTTCAACACTTTTAATTAATAATTTAATATCATACTTTAATCAATATTTTTATAATATTAATAATTAAATAATAACAAAAAATAATAAATTCTAACGGTGATGATATATCATTTCTCTTAAATTTATATTCTTATATTTATATTTATGAAATAACAAGAATCAACATGCTTATCAATCGTCCGAGAATTTCAGAATCTCATTTTTTTCTCCAATTAATTAATTAAGAATACAATGATATAACAATTTTCAACTATTTTGAACCAATCCAAAGAAGCAAAGAAAGAATAAATACTGAAAAAAGAAAATGAATATGGAAGAGTACACAAATAAGGGGGCAGATAAAATTTGAAGTGACGTAAGCCAAATTGGAGGGAGATTCGTGTCGTTATCAAGCCGTCCACTTGGCGCCTATCCCTCTTCCTCATTATGGGAACCCAAAACAACGCTCTCCTATTCGCCCACGTGCTCCATGCACCCCTTTCACACCCGCCACGTCCACCCTCTCTCACGTGCCTCGAATCCCTCTCACGTGCCTCTCTCCCATCACCTTCCTATAAAGTTATCCATCCTCTTCCCCAAACCCTTGCATTTAGGTGCACACCACTCAACTCTACTCTCTACATTTTACTGTTACCTTTTCTTAATCTCATATTTGTTTCTTTTCAATTTTCATGGCTTTCTCTTTCTCGTAACAGAAAAAAGAAATTTAAAAAAAAAATAAGAAAAAAAAGGAAAAAAAAAAAAGAAAGAAGAAGAAGAACTGACCTGATAATGGAAGGTAAAGGTGGTTGTTGTGTAACGAGATATGCAACCGGTGCGTACGATATGTCAAAAATGGAGAAGATAATGCTTAGGTTTCGCCCTATAGCTCCTAAGCCAGTCGCCGGAGCCGCCGTTTCTGACGGTTCTTCATCGGAGAGCGGTGACGCCTTTTCCAGATCCGCTGGAAGAGTAGCCAAACGAAAGTACACGAAGGACGGAAACGGAACCAGCCGTCGAAGAAGGAAAACCGCGGCTTCCGCTAAAGTTTCGCCGCTGTCTCCGGCGGTGACTCTGCCGTTGCTTCCAGAAACTCCGGATCCGAAGGATCCGCCTCCTGTGGTGAAGAAGGAGGACACCGTGCCGGCGGCATGGCTGAGTTTCAGCGAGTCAACGTCACCGGCGAAGAGATCGGTGGTGGTGTTGACGGTGGAGTGTGTGACGGACACGTGGCGAAAGGAGATAGGTAGTTCGAACGAGGAGACGATGAGATTGAAGCTTAGTGAGGACACGTGTCCGGGATTTATATCTGACGGTTACGGGAACGTGACGTGGACAAACGGTGCGTTTAACGGAATGGTTGGTGGTGGTTGTTATGGAGAGGGAAGGGGAAGAGTGTGGTTAGTGACGAACGCTGTTGGTGAAGCTGTTGCGAGTGCACCGTACTGCGGTGGGTTCACGTGCAGGGTACGGATGCAGAGAGAAGATAGCAACACTGATCTGACGGTTCCCTGTGATGTTTGGAGGATAATCGACGGTTCTGGATTTGCATGGAGATTAGACGTTAACGCTGCACTTACCTTAAGCTTGGCCTTATAATTCGGTAAGTGAGGATAGATAGGTGCCGAAAAGAGAAAGAAAAACACGCAAAGAACGAAGAAAAACGGTACCGTTTCGAAACCCTTACTTGGTGTTGGTGGTGGCGAGGGCTAAAGTGGCTTTGCTTGCTTAACACTGTATAACTGTAAATTAAATGCGTAATTTGCGTTTGGTGAGGTACTTACTACTACTAATCTGCGTGAATCTGTAATTTTAGTATATATATATATATATGTTTTGTTGTGTTGGTTAACTTGCCACCATGACCAGTTTTCAGCACGGTTTAATTTCACCAGCTATCTAATTAATTAATTAATTAAGCCTGTGTTTTCTGTTGTTAATTAATTCTGTGGCTAATTATATGCTGTGTGTTCCTTTTATGGATCAGATCTTGTTAATTACTCGCTCGATTACATACATAGAAGATAGTTAAGGTTAGCTTGGTATAATCATGCTGAAATTAGAATAGGATGATCCGATGATAATATATATCTTCGTTCTTCCCTTAAATATGGATTATCGTTTTGTTTCTTTTGTCTGTGTTCCTTAGCTTAATTGAAATCAGGAATTAATGTTAGAAGTAACAAAAGCATGAGAAGAAAGGTGGAGATTATAGTATGGAAAAAGCTGGTAGCTAAGAGATGGGGTAATAAGCTAGGTGGGACGGGTGGATCTGGAATTGAAGAAGCGTAGGGTGGAGTGGGGTGACAGTAACACAATAAAAACGCTGTTTATTTTGTGTGCTTATTGGATTGGATGTGTGTGTATCAATGTATGTGGTCTCTGACTCACTGGGTAGTAATAGTAACACTAATATTTGGATTTATTTGCTTGAAATTAAAATAAAAAAAAAGCATAAAAATACGGCACCATTAACCTCTTAACATGTCTCACGTAGCTGCATCTGACCAAAGCATGCATATAAACTTTTTTTTTTTTTATGTTTTGGTGTATTTAATTAAATAAAATATAAATTTCCTTATAATCAGTAGTTTTATGTACGTTGTTATTATTTTTTTTTATGTTAATTGTTAGGTTAAAGATATATATGTTTAACTAAATTATAATCTTATTATTTTTTTATGTTTTTTTTACAGAATACACTAATTTCATTCAAAGAACGTTAAACGGCACTCACAGATAACATAGAAAATAACAATTTTATATTAAAAAAAGGAAAATAGATATCCCAAATGTTAAACTATTGTCTAAGAGCAAGCACAATCTTCGACCATGAAGAGTCTTAAACGGTAGAAACATGGATGTATCTGAAATCCTTTTGTTTTTAAATAAACACAAATGTGCTGCAACATGTTAGAATATATCTTTTTTTTTCCCACATAGAACGGAAAATTTTTTGAATCTGAAGCTCTGAACTAAATTACATATCCACAACATTTTATTACCAGATTAAAGATCTGTAACACCAAATTAATCTCAACTAGGAGGCACAAGCACACCCTATAAGGGCACAAACATTTTATTTGAAATCTAGATCTGGATCTCAGATCTAGACACATTAAAAAAGCAAAACAGAAAAATAAAAGCTAAAGCGGTGATGAATTATGAAAGCTGGGGCACAGTACTCGGACAAAGACAATGAAGAGGAAGAAATGGAGGAGGTGATAGTGGTGGGTAATTAGAAAGAAAATACTAACTTCAACTAGGAGGCACAAGCACACCCTATAAGGGCACAAACATTTTATTTAAAATCTAGATTTGGATCTCAGATCTAGACACATTAAAAAAGCAAAACAGAAAAATAAAAACTAAAGCGGTGATGAATTATGAAAGCTGGGGCACAGTACTCGGACAAAGACAACGAAGAGGAAGAAATGGAGGAGGTGATAGTGGTGGGTAATTAGAAAGAAAATACTAACTTCAACTAGGAGGCACAAGCACACCCTATAAGGGCACAAACATTTTATTTAAAATCTAGATTTGGATCTAAGATCTAGACACATTAAAAAAGCAAAACAGAAAAATAAAAACTAAAGCGGTGATGAATTATGGAAGCTGGGGCACAGTACTCGGATAAAGACAATGAAGAGGAAGAAATGGAGGAGGTGATGGTGGTGGGTAATTAGAAAGAAAATAGAAGAGAGAAAACAAGTGAAGAGAGAAGACAAGGGAGAGGGCCACCGCCGCCTGACAAGGTTGAGGCCAGCGGGCAGCCCTCCATGGGAGGCTAAAGAGAGAGCGGGGTTTGCTGAGGGTAGAGAGAGAGGTGTCCCACAACTTTATTATTATTTTTTTTTATGTTAATTATTAGGTGGAAGATATATATAATTAACTAAATTATGATCCAACAATTTATAGTGTTAATTTTAATTTATAGTATTAATTTTACGTAAAGTTAGCTTCACGTGAGTTATCGGCTAATTATTAATAAGTGAAATGCAATTAGCAGAAGCACAGATGCTAGTAATAAGTGCTGATGAGTGGTGACTCCTCCTTCTGGTTATTCCATGGGAATGGAATGAATACATCACACGCATTAGGATTGGCTAATGGTATTAGAACGAATGAAGCCCGAGAATGAGAATATGGAGAAAGATGAAAGTAAGCTTCTTAGCTTCCTATTATAGCTTCTGGTGGTAAGTGACTTTGCCAGATTTCAACCCCTCTTTAGCCATGGGAAAGAAAGAATTACACACACTTTTCTAGGACCTATCTGTTGCCATAGAATTTTACCCAATTATCATGAGCTTACAAGCCAATAGAGGCAACGGTTTTTCCACTTTTCACATTCATCAACACGGTTTTCAAGATTTTGGTGAACACCGTACTAAACTACTAATATATACATAAGCTGTTTTGATTCTCATTGTATTTTTAATTTATTTTTCCTGTAAGCATGGTTGTCATTATTTTTTTTTTCATATTTTTTTAAATTTATTTTTATGAGGGAATTGTACTTTTATATATATATATATATATAAGTGTTTTATATAAGTGTAAAATTAATTTTAAAATTTAATTTTATTACACTGATATTAGTGTAAAATATTTTATAAGTAGTGTATTCAATTACATATTGTTGAGAATAAAATAGTTACACAAATTATTAAAATTAAACTCCTGATTTAATTGTGTATTATTTTTTTGTCAATTATGTCTTAGTATAATCTTTTGATAGTTAATTTTTTGAATTAGTAAGAGTGTAAGACATAATAAGGTTGACATAAAGAGCTAAAAAGTATTAGTAGTTCTAAGTTTTAAATCCTAATTAATCTGGTACGGTTTAGTTTTTCTCTTTTCCTCCTACCCCCCTTGGTCATGATTATTGGTAGAGTTGATTAATTTATTACTGTGAGGGAAAGTTACTTCTACTTTTAGGGTTTTCTTTATTTAACATCAGTATCATAATGTTGAATTCTTATTAATTGATAACATGCCGCTTTCATAGCTTCAAGTGTGGCAATTTCCCATTTGTTTGTACCATGAAATCTGTGAGGAAGACGGAAACAGATCCTCCAATAAGATTGCATTGGGAGATAGAGACATAAAATTGAGAATATTTTGGTGATAGAAAACAAAGGCATAGTGTGAATAATATAGTACGAGATTTAAAGATGGTTGGTTTGTGATGTTTTCTCTTTTGGACTAAAACTTTTATATTTGTTATGAACATATATAAGATGGTTATGGTTGTTTTTATTTTAAATAGGCTGAGTAGTTAGGTGCAATCCTTTCACTTAAAATTACTTATTAAGAATGTTGAATGATTTAATATATTTAAGTAAATTATCATTCAATGATGATAAAGTGTCAATTTTAAAGTAGAGTTACATTAACATCCCTTTTTTGAAATTTCTCTCATGTGATTTAATTATTTTGTTGATTTTTATAATTTTATCAAATTTTTATTTAAGTTTTTACGGATTAAAAATTTATAATTACTAGTAGTTTTTTGTTTTCATAAAAGTTGCAATATTCTTGGATATTTATTTTTTGTTAATATTTTACAATTCATCTTACATCATATAAAAAAATATTTAAAGAATATTTTACATTTTTAATAAAAGAGTTAAAGTGAATATAATTAAAATGAGTAATGTATAAAGTCAATACTTTTAGTGAAAAATGTTAATATTAGTCCAAATATAAAACCAATATTTATATATAAAAAATCACATGGCATTTTCTCATACTAACATAATAATTATGCCTAAAATTTTGAAAAACCTAAATACAACCTATACACACACCTCTTTCTCTTTTGGAAGTGCTTTGATGTGAGTTGTACTTACCAAGATTATAAAACTCATCGGTCTTTTGTACTTTGGTGTTTTAATTTCAATAAAATTTTCTCCCAATGAAGCTCTAATTATATAATTAGATATATAGAAACTTTAGTTAAACTTGGAAGAAAATTGAAACTTGGCTTCGGTTTTGGTGCACCGAGTTACTTTGTGTGTTTTGGTGCATCTAACTTATTTTGATACTTTTAAAAATAATATTTTAATCTCTATAAATTTATATATTTATAATATCACTCTTCTTCTTTCTCACTTTCTCCACCTTCTCTGCCATTGCTACCGCCTAGTTTTCTGGTGCCTTTTTTTCCACTCTTTCTTTTTTCTATCGTCACTTTTCATTCATCTAAGATTTCTTTCATATACCTCTTTCTCCACTGTTTTTCTTTTTTTCTATTGTCATTTTTATTCATCTAAAATTTTTGTATACTCCACCCAATTCAGAAATTGATTTACCACATAATTTTTGTGTGTGAGATGCCTTATATATTGAATATAAATGAAATTCCTCCGAACAAAAATATTTGAACGAGTAAAATGAAATTATGTTTTCCAGTTACAAGACTTGTATGTTTTCTAGTTAAACTAAAATTACATTACAAAAATGTGAACAACATGAGGAGAAGAATTTAAAATTTTCAGATTTGCTGTAATTTGTTATCTGGATTTGGGAGAAAGGAAGAAAAATCTATGTTGGGAGCATGAGACAAAGGCTAATGGAGGAAGAGGATTGGAAGACAAAGACACAGGTGCAGAAAAATAAAAAAAAGAAGAAGAAGCAGATCTAGGAAGGCTGGTGGAGGAAGAGAATGAGAGAATGATGGTGGGCAGAACCAAAGACAGCGGATAAAGAGACCGAAAGAAAAATGATGGAAATAAGGAAAAATATAAGATTTTATGGGGTTAAAATTTAATTTGATAAAATATAAATTTCAGTGTGTGCATTGAAACACCAAAACTTATGCATCAAAACCGAAGCCTTGAAACTTTATTTATTCTACTTTTGTGCTTAGAGGCTTATAAAGTTTCCATTGTGGTACACTGTGAGTTGGTGTTGGTAATAGTATTGTTTTTAATTCTTACTATTCATATTTTTTCTCACTTTATGTTTCTTAAATTTTCCTTTTCTCTCTTCCTCTCCTTTTGATGGTTTTGTCTTCAGTTTTTATCCTTTCTTTGATGTGAATACCTCCTATCCTTTTCTGTTATGTTTAGGGATACTTTTATTATAATTATTATTATAAAACAGAAAGCATAATTTTCATCAAAAAAAGCTAAATGTTATTTATAAATAATATAAAAAATATTAGTTTTACATAGAAAAAAAAGAAAGATAAATATTTTGGGATACTTCTTGCATATGACCTAATGTTGAAATAACCAACAAACTAACTTCTTCGTTTTTTTGAAAATGATGGTATAGCATATGGCCATAATAAGTAAAAATTAATTAAATACTTTGTAAAATTTAAAAATGACACATATTTTGAAAAAATAAAATAAAAAGAGAAAGATAAAATGAAAGGGAAAGCATTATTGTATTGAGATTATTCAAATTAATTATTATCTTCTTTTTCTTTTTTTCTTTGGTTTTCCATCTAAGGATGCATGTAACAAATGGAATGCTATTTAAATAACATAAAAACATCCAATATTTATTTAATTGGATAAATAAATTAATCACTCAACTAATTCAAATTATTTTTTATTATCTATATTTAAATGCATACTCTTTACTACACCAAAAAATAGATTTCTTATAATTAAGTATTTGATTTTGTGAGAAAATTAATTTTTCTTTAATCAATAATCAACCAATAAAGTAGTGAATCATAGCTAATACGGTTAAGCCAAGAAGCAAACATATAATAAATTAGAAAAAAAAATTAACACATATTATATATGAGTTGTGGATAATAACTCAAATAAATTGATTACTTAACTGTTGAATATATGAATTATGGATGATAACTCATAAATTGTGGATAATAACTTAATTAATGGCTCTCTAATGACTCCTAATGTTGATTTGGTAGCATTATTTTATAAAGTATTATTTGATTGAGTGAATAACGTCATGTGATAGTTATTATATTTTTTTTTCTCCGAGCTATCTTTTAATTTGGTAAGTGAAGATTAATTTGTTACAAATTTAAGCTTAATATTAAGAGTATGTTGTCCAATTCATAAGATGAGATTTAAATATCTAATATTTAAATAAGTAAACTAATGAGTTGATCATATTGTACCTTACTTAGAAAATCAATGACTAACTTTTTGCATACAATTCGTCAGTAAGGATCTAACTCAGATATATAACGTTTAAGCAACTACTACTAATGTTAAGCTTTATATATTTGCTTGATTACTTTTATGTTTATTATTGGAATTTTTTAATTTGTCATGGACATATAATGCTTGTTTTCGTTAAAATGGTAAAATATAATATGAATATTACAATATATACATATACATATATAATATATGTATGTATATTTCTAAAATATTAATATTTAAATTCAATATCATTATTTAAAGGTTAAAGTATTTATTGATTTTATTAATCCCACATTTTTTTTACTCGTAAGCACTTTGAATTAAACAATATTAATTCAAGAAATATGATCACTTTAATGATTTATTTAAATTAAAATATTAATTACAAGTAATATAAAAAAGAATAATGATAGGTAATCAATGTTAGGGGAGAGAGAAAAAAATGATATTGAACTTTTTCTATAAAAAATGATCTCAAACCCAGATACTCAGGCGGCCAGGAGACCATCCTCCTTGCCACCTAGACTACAAGGGAGACGGCTGCTATTTGTTTTTCTGATTATTTTTTGGGGTCTTACTTTCTCCGATCATACTTCTTCCATAAAAATTGTGCAATATGTGTGTTATTATTGGGCTACGAAGCCCAAACATGTAGTTTTTACAACCGAATTTAGGGGGGAAATTTTTCGTCAAGTAAGTACTTGGGCTTTTGACCTCCCCGCCCAGGAAAAAAACATGTTAGATAACAAAGTGATCGGATAAGCCCAAAAGAAAATTTTAAAGAATACCAAAAAAAAAGAAATAGAGAATAAGTTACAATAAATAGAAAAACAAGAACTTATTTTTCTTTGATGTAAATCACCACAAGATTCTGAGCTTCAGTAAGATATTGCCATTTTAAAGCACTGTCTTTACAGCCAATCAATTGAGTTTTCAAATAAAAGTTAAAAACCTATTAACAACTAACAAAATGCTTCTGTTATTTTCTTCCTAAATGGCACTTAAACCAAGAAGAAAGTCCAAAAAAAAAAAAAAAGATGCAAACTCCTTTAAGAAAGAAAAATTTCCACTATATATGAGAGTTCCATTTAAAGGTTTGCTGCAGCATTGAAATCCTTAACACTTGTTAAAGCAGATGAATGAGCTAATTACTCGACGAATCCAAGTTGGTTAACAATCTTCCTAGTTCTATGTTTACAAGTTGGATGGAAGCCATAACTTGGTTACACAATCTTAGTACAAAAATCTATAAAAGTACATGGAAGTGAAAATTACAAATACCTAGTCAAAAAAAAAATACAAATCCAAATATAATGGCTGCTGAGGCAATACATTCCTTAAGAATAAGTAAATGTTACAAATCCATTCCTTTACCAAATTCTTCAATTGTTTTTATGGCTAGTGTAAGAACATCTACAAAAGCGCTAAAAGATGCACGGAGAAATCTTGCTTCTGTTGCCTCAAAATGACTGAATGGAACACGGAAAAAAGTACAATTAGATATTCTGCAGAACCCTTTAAACTGAATTAACTAGGTTACAGCAAAAAAAATGTTTCTTAAAGAGAAAATCCAACAAACTTTAGCCATTCTCATCACATCAAGTCATCAACTAATTATAACTGATGATGATTGATGAATGGAGATTCATTCCAAAGATGTGTTTCACCCGCATTTGCGAAACATTGTATTTGTGTTGGATTATGTCTCAAGTAGGTGAGAAATGAAACCATTGAGAAATTGAAATTTGGTACAAGCTTAAGATATGGCTTAAGTAGTAACAAACAATTAGCTAATCGCATATCGGTCTAACTAATCAATAACAAATCATCTAAACAATAACTAAACCGAAAGAATCGTTTACTAACTATCACTTACTCTTAGAAGACTAGTTGAACAAGAATTGTTTCACAACTCATGAAGATCATACAAGAATTGATAGAATAATAGCAGAGGTAGATAAAGAATAGACTCACACTGAAAGCTTTCCATGAGACACTGTCATGAGTCGTTTCACCTTGTCCGGTTGCAACTGCGGCAGACATGAAATCGTATTAGAAAATCATTGAGAATTTTTTTGGTAAAACAATGGAAATTTCATATATTGAAGAACACAATCACCTCCTTATCAACAGCTAAGGCTGCGCATACGATAGCAGCATTTTCTTCATGCCCAAAATCCACTTCTAGGTCACTGTAATTGCCACTAAATATTTCAATAACAGATTTCTTCATAGTATAGTAGCTAAAATATCTATTTAACTCTTAGAAATTAGAATCTTCTAACATTACGATTTAAATCTTGTTATGATTTAATATTTTACGCATTTAATTTACTTTTCCAATTTCATGCAAAATCTTGGTTTTTTTCTTTCTTCATCAATTCTGGAAACTGAAATGAAATTTCCCAAAGCAACCTCTTCCATTTATTTTTTTAATTATAATGTCATGAAGACATGAACAACACACAGCTATAATTCACAAATGGTGATGATCACAGATTCAAATTTGAAGTGTATTGCATTCAAAAAACTACTTGAAGAACTGAGATACCAACAAATGCAATCTAAGAACACAGTCAAATATGTTCAGGATAGCATATAAAACAAAGCAAGTAGAACATTCAAAACCAAAAGAAACAAAATGCTGTGTTTTTCAGAGAGAGACAGAGAGAAACCAGGTGAATGGCCATTGAGAATCAGCTTCTGGAGCTTTTGCCGTGGCAGCCATTTAGCTCTGAAAGCTGATCCTTGTTATATCGCTCTCGCGACCCTCAAACCGTGAATCTCCAGCCTATAAAACAGAACATTTGGATTAAAATCTCTTACCACACTAGCACAGTACATAGTTATATCAACAAATTGAATCATATAACTCACAGGAGAACAAGAGGAATCATAAAAGAAGAATTAAATGACAACAAGCTGTATGCATATATATGACAGTGAAAATATCATAATGTAATTCTATTTACAGTATATATACAAAATGGTGCCCCATACACCAAGAATTAGGAGATTCAAGAACTTCAAGTTACCCTAAATGGCTAAGTCCTTAGCTGCTATACACTGAAAATCGCAGTAATTAAAGAAATTGAAATCTAAATATTGTTTTCACAATCCAAACCTCAGCAAAAAGATAACAAGTTGAACATTGATATCAACCTAATCAACCCTGGAGCACCTTGACAAGATACATTCAATGACACAACAGAGAAAAGAGGAGAAAAAACAAAGCAATGAATTTTGCTTCTGATAAATGAAGAAAGAGTTAAACTTGAATGAAAAGCATGCATAATCAAGGTAGATCAAGGGGGAAAAAGTTGAGGGATTGGAATATATACCTTGATGGAGGAGAGGAGGATCGCCGAAGGCAGGGGAAGCAGAATTTGTGGACGAAGAAGGAGAGGAGCCGCCGCCTCGACCAACACCAGGCCTCAAGCTACTCCCCGTTTCATTACCTTGCTGCATACCGAGAGAGAGAGAGAGAGAGAAAAGGGTAGCGAAAGGTAGGGGTGTTCATGGCCCGGACCGGCCCAAGGCCCGGCCCGCCCCGGTCCCGATGAAATTTGGTCATTTTTTGTTCGGCTTCGATGCAACCCAAATTAGGGTCTAAGCCAATAAAATCTACCCAATAAAAATATGAAATCGGGTCTGGGCTTAGGCTCGAGTCACCCGGCCCGGTAGTATAAAAATAATGTAAAAAATTAAAATTTATAGTAGTGTAATTATAAAATTATATATGATATGATTATATTATACAAAAAAAAATATGAATATGTTACTTTAAACTTTAAAGTTTGGCCCAAATATGTTATGAGCCCACTATACCCACTATTATACGGCCCAACTTCTAGTTCTAGAAATTAAAATATAGGTATTTAATTATATTACATGAGTCAAAAATATGGTTTTTTAACTTCGAACAAAAGAGAAAAATTCAAAATTAATAATTTTAATATATGTTAGTTGAGAATTATTGTTGAACATTATTGCTGAAAGTTATAACATTCTTTTTCTTTGGATAAATTTATAGAATTATTTAATTATGTGTAATATAAGTTAATATTATTATTATTATTAATATTGCAAAAAATTATTTGGGGCTAAAATTAATAGTATTATTGCTTATAATTTTTTTTAATTTAATTCGGGTAGACCCGGGTTTTACCCGGCCCAAAAAGAAAGAGATTTCATTGGATTTGAAGCCGGGCTAGGGTCTCAATAATAGATCCGAAGTATATTTTGGGCCAGGCCTTGGTCAAAGAAGATTCGGCTTCACCCGATTTCATGCACACCCCTAGCGAAAGGTTAAAATTTTGGACAAGAAAAAATGCCATTGTTTTATTCTAAGCCATGCTTTTAATGGGGCTAAGTTTTTGAAAACATTTTATCCGTTTAAGACAGACGATTTTTTCACAAAAAAAAAAGACAGACGATTTGGTCCACTGACAAAAAAAGGACAGACGATGGGCGTTTAGCTCCATTTTATTACCAAAAAAAAAAGACAGACGATTTGGGTTAGGCTGTTGGGTTTGACCCATTTTTTTAGTGGCCAATATATAATTTATTTACATAATTAATAATTAATTAATTTTTTTATCATATGAAAATAATATTATACAATATATAATCTATCTTTAAAGTTTCTTTAAAATCAATTAATTTAATAATGATGAGAATAAATGAGGAAGAGAAAAAAATATATATATTCAGTTATATGAAAATTCACTAAATTCTCATAAATTTGAATTTATTAAGAATTGTATTATTTTATTATATATATTAGAAATTATCTTTTATTTTCTTTAAATTTATGTGGATATTTGATGTGTACGATGGTCAGTTAAATTATATTTTAATTGTACATAAATTGAATTTCCTTAAAAAAAAATAAAAGGTGCCATGTGAAACCTAACTACTTTAATCGCCGCAGAAGCATTACTTGACCATTCAAAATAGAGTTGGAAGTGAATCACGCCAGCTTATAAGTCAAATCAAGCTTGATTCGTTAACGACCCGATAAGCTGAGATCATGAGCTTATGAACCGAGCTTGAGTCTAGATTTGAAATAAAAAATTAAACGAGTCAAGCTTGAGCTTGGATAAGATCCGCTCATTAGCTCGTCAATCAGCTCGAAAATATATAAATATTTATTAATACATATAATAAAGTATTATTCGTTTATTATACAAAGGTGACAAGGTGAACATAACTCAGTCCGGCCTAAAGACCCGGACCTGACCCGATTAACTCGGGCCAAAATTAACCCGGTTTCATTTTGAATGGGTGGGACACGAAGCCAAATTATGCTACCCGGTCATTATGTTCAACTGAGCTAGGGTTATGCCTTGGATCACCCGACCCGGCATGAGAAAAACCTAATTGCTAAAGATTTCACCCGCCTTCCTCTTCAATTTGTATCTTGCTGAACCTCCATCTACAAATATGAAATCTCCATCTTCTTTGTAGTATCTCAACAGCAACACACCCACATATCCTTCTCTCTCACACGTCGTTCACTCACTTTCTCGTTGTCGCCGTAACGGATGTTGGATGTTATATTTAGTTCTCTTGCGTTACCGTTAAGCCTCCTTTTTGACCATGTTCGTCGTTAGATCTCGCCACCCTCTCGTCGCTGTTATGCTTTGCCTTACCGTCGCTTTTCTGCTATATCATGCTTGTCAAATTTGTTTTGCTTTGCCACCACCAATACCTATGTTTTCCACCTAGAACCGAGGCTTGACTTCTGCTCTCAATTATGTTCCTTTTCACTATCTTATATGGTTTTCATTTTTCAATTTCCATAGAGATGAACAAAGGGTGGAGGTGGTGAATGGCGACCGTAGTGCCAAATCTTTTTTTTCTTTGGGATTTGGAGAGATGAACCCGAAGTTGACCCGGTGTTGAACTCGACCCTATATTGGTCCAAAAATTGCTTGACTTCACTGAGTTTAGGATCGGGCAAGGGTCCAAAAACAAGGCCCAATGAGGTTATCGAGCCGGGACTGGGTTGAGCCAAACCCCTAAAAGGTGATGTTTTATATATAAGAAAGTGTTGGTAACCAAAACTTAGTTAGCTAACATTAACTAAACTAGAAATAAGGGTAAAATAGTAATTGCCAAATATTTCGGTTTAAAGAACTAGAAAAACTTTTCCACCTATTATGATCTATCAATCGGGCTTCTAATTCTCTCAAAGTAGTCTTTCGTGGAGTTTCAACCTTTTTGGGAACCACATTGGAGACATTAGTGTATGATCAACGGGATTAGTAATCACCTTCTCTTTCTTTTTTTTGCTGACAGTTATCGAAATGGTATTTATCTGAAAAAAAACACTTAAATTACGCATTTTAAAAGATTATAGGATCTCTGAAAAATATCTACTAACTGGTTGTATGGATGAAAAATATTGAATTTATTTATTTATTTATATAACAAATCCATGGATTGTGATTTTCTATTTTTTAAATTTATTTCTTTTGCCAAAGAAAAATCAAAAGTTAAGAAAATAAAGATATATTATCATGGGATAAGTATTATTTTGGTCCTTAAGGTTATCCCCGAAAATCAAAATCTTCCCTAAAATTTTTTTGCGTTCGAAATCGTCCATAAGGTTTCATTTCATTTTAAAATCGTCCCTTTATAATTATATGACCAGAATACCCTTACGTTAGTTACTATTATTTAATTATTTACGGGTTTCTTTCATAGTTAAATAAACAACTAAAGAAATAAAGAAATCAGTATATATTTCCCATTATTGCTGTCTTCATCACTTCCAGCAAGTTCAACTCCATTACCCACCTAGCCACCTCATCAATCCTAGCTTTAGATTCACCCTTATTAGCATCCTGGTCATGTTGCTGATGCCCCCTAATCACATTCAATTCCATAGCTTCGAAGTTAGCCCCAACCAAATTACTGTAACTCTAAATAACCCTCTTCTTGATGCTGACTTCTTCGTGTAGCTGCTACCCACCTTCATGATATTCTCCATCATAACCAAATTATTGTAACTCTAAATAATCATCAATAGCAGACCACTAATCACCGTTAATTTTTTCTAAATCATTGTTTTTCTATGTATATACTTCAATGGACCATTCTCCTTAACAATTATATATCACCACTATGATGTATAAGTTATATTAAAGTACATCGTCTGCACCGACAACCTGTGAATCAAAACAACACATCACTAAACAAAAAAGATTTAAGAAAAAACAGAGCATGATCTTCTTACTGAACCCTAGCATTATTAATATCCCTCTCAACCAACAGAGACACTAATCAAAGATTTGTAACAAACAAAGAAAAAACAGAATCACCATTCTATCATAGACCTCAGCCAAAAGGAGTGAATTGGAGACAAGGAATCATACCTTCAGCAACACTTTGATGAGCATCGAACCGGGGTTGGGCGAAATCAGCGACAACACCCCTTTCTCTTGAAACTGCTATCGCGAACTCTCTTCTCCAATGGTGCAATATCAATTGCACATATTTTCTCTTAGGGATTCAAGAAACCATCCTCGTCTCTCTCAAAGTCATATGTGGAAGAAGAGGGAAATGTCTCACAAGAGTAAGGGGTATTTTTGTCAATTAAAAAATTTGGGACGATTTTAAAATGAAATAGAACCTTAGGAACGATTTTGAATAAAAAATAATTTTAGGGACATTTTGATTTTCGGATATAATCTTACCTATTATCATCGTTTATAGTATTTATTTTGCGTGGAAACTCAATATGGTGAGAGTGGTAGACTTTTTAATGCTTGTGAAACTCATACTTCTTTGTTTTTTTCCTCTATTTGGTTTAGAAACACCAAAAAGTGATTACAATTAAAACAACAACAATTTCATAAAGAAAATGAATATTCAAATGAAGAGTTAATAATAACACCAAAGAGACTAGTTGAAAGGACAGGAGTAGTAGTGTTTGTTTGTGTTATGTGGTTAAGTTAAGTCTTTGATTAATCACAAGAGGGTCCACATTCCACAGTCCACGCGGCGAAATCGGAAAGGACTAACACACAAAACCCTCTCTCCAATATCAGCCCTCCGATTTGCAGTCGTGTGAAAACCATTTCAATGGCTCAGATCTTCTCAGCAGCGGCGGGGAAGGTTGTAGCGTGGCTTTAAGTAGCGAGAAGAAGAGAATAGCGAAGAGAGCGAAAACCAACTAAACCAGCGATCTCACACCCATCGCTCTGTAGATTTCGTTTTCTCTTCGATTTTCGTTCTCTTTCTCTCTCTCTCTTTCTATTTCTATTTCTCGCAGAGAATCTTCTATTAGGGTTTGTGGCTCATTGCATTTCGTCCGAGCTCGGTGATTGAGATCCAGGTTTTCTTCGAATTGGAAAATTCATGCTTAGGGTTTCGCGCTTTTTCTTTCTTTCTATTTTGCTTCCGTCGCCGCATTTTCTCTACCTCCTTCTCGATCTAGGGTTTATGATTCCGTTACTTTCTTTTACCTATTACATTCTTTCGATTGCTTTGTAATAATATTGTGCTCTGTTTTTGGGGGAAAGGATAGATAGGGAAGAAAAAATAGGGTTTTGTTCGTGGTGTTGCTTTCCCCTCTGGTATTATAGTTGGTACTTGCATAGAGGTTCTGCATTTTTTTTGAATAGGGAGAAACTGGCTTTATTTGATTGGACCAGCTATTTTTTATTTTTGAGGATCAAGTTGTGGAGAATAAAGGATTTTTAGTGGATTGGATAGGTAATGAGAGAGGAACACCCACCATTGGGATTTGTAGTGCTGTTTTGCATTAAGATTTGGAGATTAGACTTGATTTGTGCTTGTTGGAATTTGGTTCGTGTTCAAGGATTGGCTTGTGGTGTGGGAGAAGAACATGTTTCATATTGTTTTAGTTGATATGTGCAGTTATTGTGAGGTTATGCTATGGCACCAACTGTACCAATAGACTTTGCTGGGCAAAAGGAATCCAGGCTGTACTCTCACTCACAGACAATGGGCAAGTCTCGGAAATACTCCAAAGGCTTTTCTACCGGATTTGTTCCGGATTTCCGACATGCTGTGGAGACAATGGGTGAATCAGAGGGGTTGGGTAGCTCTGGACGGGTTGATACGGAGCTGACTGCATCGGCAAATTCATGTGCCCCAAGAAGGAAAAGCCTTGGATTGAATGCTGATGGTTATGGTGGTTTTGATGTGCCATTCCAGCATTTCAAATTGTCAAAGATGTCAGGTTCCGAGAGGAAGGAATTGAAACAGAGGTTAGCACGTGAGCTCGAACATGTAAGGGAACTTCAGAAGAAAGTTGACAGTATGAAGCCAAATGTTATTGCATTATCTTCCCCTAGTGACATTAGGAGCTGCAGTGCAGGACAGAAAAGGCCTCATCCAGAGAGCAACTATAGAACACAGGAAGCATTGGTGCCACAGGGTAAGAAAAGGCCCTTACCAGGACAAAATGGTCCAAAGACAAAGAAAAATATGCCTGGGCAGTTTGAGAATGCAAAACCCGCTGATTCTTCATTAGCTGCGTTGATGAAACCGTGTGAGACATTACTTAACCGGTTGATGTCTCATAATTTTAGTTGGGTTTTTAACACACCAGTTGATGTTGTTAAATTGAACATTCCGGATTATTTCACTGTCATCAAACATCCCATGGATTTGGGTACAGTGAAGAGTAGAATAACATCGGGTAAATATTCAAGTCCTATGGAGTTTGCTGCAGATGTGCGGCTAACCTTTTCAAACGCAATGACTTACAATCCACCAGGGAATGATGTGCACCTCATGGCAGAGACTCTTAGTAAGATTTTTGAAACAAAGTGGAAGCCTATAGAGAAGAAACTTCCTGCCATGAACAGTGCTCGTTCTG
>JASCZI010000101.1:0-11927 GCA_036250425.1 Stylosanthes scabra
TATATATATATATATATATATATACTCTATTGTTTTCATTTTCAACGTCCTTCATATTTTCAGCATAATTTTATAATTTAGAATTTAGTATTTATGGTTTAGAATTTAGTAATAGGATTTAAGATTAAGGGTTAAGGATTTAAAAATTAAGGATTAGAATATATATATATATATATATATATACTCTATTGTTTTCATTTTCAACGTCCTTCGCATCTTAGCATAATTTTAAAGTTTAGGATTTAGTATCTATGGTTTAGAATTTAGGGATAGGGTTTAAGATTAAGGGTTAAGGGTTTAAAAATTAGGGATTAGAATTTAAAATTTATAATAATTATTTTTTATACTAAAATAATATAGTTGTAGGTGTTCTAATATATTTTAAAATTTTAAATTGAAAAAATATTATTTCGATTGGAAGGTGAGAGAAATAAAAAAGAACAACAAATTTAAATATTTTAAAATTTCAAATTAAAAAAAAAACTGAACAAATGATGAAATTAAATGATTCCTAATTGCATATATAGATGTTATAGATTATCAAAGAGAAAGTTTTGAGAGCCAACATTAGGAACCACCTATTATTTCTCTAATTACACTTATAGGCTCCCTATGAATTTTCTAACGTTGACTCCCTAGCATTACTCATTATCAAAATATCATTATTAAAATGCCTAATGAATGCTAGTGAAAGATTTTTTAAGTTACGTTTGCCACGAGGATTAAACATATGCATGTGTAACAAATTGCGCTTGCAAATGATATATAACAGTTATTTGATATTAATCTTACAATGATGCTATATGCAATATTATATAATTTTTTACATCAAATTTATAATACAAAAAATATAAATATTAACAAAGAAAAATTTACAAAGCACATAAATAAATCATAGAATAACATATAAATAATTATGTATAGAATTAAAATAATGTATTTAAATATAGAAACCAAAATAAGAAAAAAACATGAGGTGTATGAAAATACATAATGATATATATAAATTAATTTTTATTTTTACTAACAAATAAATAACTTCACTTCCTGTTTTTTTCATGCGTGTGAGGTGTGACTCAAACTTGTTTTCAATAACAAATATATATTTTACCCAATAAAATAGAAAAAGGGCTTGACATGAACAGCAAAAACAACTCTTCCAATAAGATCTCTTTACCCTTTCCGTCAAAGATAATAACGATCCAAGAGATCTTAAGATTGGGCATATTCTAGATTTTGATGACTTTCTGACCTCTCACAAAGGAATTCATATCTTAGAGATGTTATTTCATGCTAATGTTATCGGATATGGAACAACTACTCTATCATGCGATATGAGTCTATATCATTTTTAAAAGGCAAAATCCCATAAACTAACTTATAAGCCAACATAGCCTAATAAACTTCGGTTCCAACTTAAAAATGCATTATCAACTCTAATAATTAGTCGCTAAAAACAGTAGCGATAAGACTTATTGCTTTAAACTCTTGCTTTATACGTTATTTATATGGTAGGAAACAATTACACTTTAGTTTTTTCTTACCAATTCAACTTTTTTTTATTTTTATTTCACTAGACCAATGAGTATAGATTCCCAAATTTTTGCAAAAGTGAGAAGATACACACAAATTTATTCACTTCCTTTAAAATATTTTAATGGGAAACCAAAACTATATAAAACCATTTTAATTTATTTTAATTATTACTTTTAGTTATTAACTCTCAACATTTTTAATTTTAATTTAATATTATATTTTAATTAACTCTTTCAATATTAATAGTTAAATAATAATTAGAATAAATTAAAATAGAAAGCTATGTAGTATTCCTAAAAACAATACCAACAAACTAATAGCAAAGATAGAGTGATCATTAGCATTTCACTATAAAGAGGGTGTGTTTTAACTTGGGCTGGCCAAATGAGCTTCCCCTCCCATTGAGGCTCTACAAGATGGTCACTCTCTTGGCATATTGAATTTTGACTCAATAAAAGCACTCAGAAGTCTTTGATGTATTTTAGTTATTGAGCCGTTTTGGGTCATTTGTTCAAATAAAGAAATCTTAGCAGTGAAATTTGTAAATCGTAGGAAATTATGTTTTCTGTTTTTTGATTGGGAGTTGAGTAGGCATCCAGTTTTAGTAATTTTTTCAGAAATTTCATTGGAGGGCTATATAGTTTTGGTATAAAGGCAATGAATGTCTCGACAAATTAGGTAGGTGCTTGATAAGTCCATATTATATGATTGATTTTGAACTTAAAAAATGTATTTATCAACTTAAATTCATACTACACCCTTGTTGATGTATGCTTTTGTAAATTCTTTCTTAATTGTGCTTAAATTGAAAATTACATGCTTTCGAGTTATGAATTGATGAAATAATTTCACCTTATTTCATTCGATGTCTTGATGTGTTTAATTAAGTGTTTCAATGTTTAGAAGAAAAGGATGGATGACAAGAAGTGTGAAAAGCTTGCAAAAATGAAAAAATATATGAAGAAAAGCAAGAAAAATTGGAAGCAGAGACCTGTCTACACAGATGAGACCTGTGTACACAGATACCAAAATCAGCTTGTTGTTACTTGCGCACACATATCTGTGCATAGATAATCCGTCACATGTTTCAATAAATGAACACGTGAATGAGCTTTTGGAGGCCCATTTTTCTTCAATTTTCACTCAAGATACGCTATTTGTTCCGACGGCCATACAGACGCCCCTGCCGTCGGTAATTAATTTTACAGTCGGCCAAGCCGTTGGTAAAAATGTGAGGGTGAAATCTCCGTTGGTATTTTTTACCGACGGTATCGATGATTCGTCGATATTTTAACGTCGAAATTAAAGGAAATTTATTAAATATTAGCAACAACATAGCCGTCGGTGAAAAAGCGATGATTTAATGAATAAATTAGAACTATACCGACGGCCCAGCCGTCGATGTTATTATTTCCCGTCGTTTAAATTAGTTAATTCATAGACGGCTTAGCCGTCAGTAACAGTGTCGTCTATAAAAATATGCAAATCAGTTTCATGATTTACAATCAAACCACATTACCTAAAAACATATTAAAATGTCTCAAACAATCTGAATTATACGTCTAAAATAAAATATGAAACAACATCATAATTATTCTGTAGTTAAAAGCACACAAATCAATGTAAACATACAAATAAAAGTGTAGTTATTATTTTAACGTACATAAAAAACACAATTAAAAGGTCTCAAACATAATCTGGGTAATCATCATGATGCTTTGAGGGGCTAGTGGCTCCGTCTCGCTGCGCCTGAGGACTCGGTGATGTAGCCCAGGACGGCGGTGGGGGCGGAGGCGGAGGCATGGCTGGAAAAGCAGCAGCTGAACCGGAGTCGCCACTCCTCTAAGAAGCTATACATATCGGAGTATGACTTCTTCAGCTGGGAGACCTCCTGCGACTGGGACTCGACCGTGGACTCAAGAGTCCGAACTTTCTCGTCACAAATGGTCTTGACCTGAGCGACCCTCTGACGATTGGCCTCTACCTACTGTGAGAGCTCTCTGTTGAGCAGTGTAACCTACTCTTTGACATCAGGAGGGCCAGAGGCAGTATCATCGTCGTCGATGTCTCTGATAATGAGGGGGACGGAATACGCAGGAACAACACCCTTGCAGTATATCCTCCCCTTCTTGCGGCCCCCGGCAACCTGCATCCATATTGCCTCCTCATCGATTGGAGGAGGCTCTGGACCTCCCGCATCTATGATTGCCTGCCGCTCAGCCTCACGTCTATTCTTCTCCGCCTCGAATGCCTCCTGAAATAAGACAACATACAGAATGTGAGAATACTAACATCATAAATTTATGAACAAAAACTTATTAAATGTATAATTTTTTGTGACATACCTTGCAGTCATGTGAACGCTTGTCCCCCCAAAAACGATCCTTCTTGCGTGTGTGAGTCCTCTAAAACACGTCGCTGAATGTGGGTGTTTATCCTAGCTCAATAGCCTAGTAATTAAAAACAAAGGGACAGACAATACATAACACATACTATAATAAAAGTAATAATGAAGATCGTAAATACATAACAGTAAATTATTACCATCCTCTCTCTACTGGCGAGGTAGGTGGTGGATCCGCCTGTGTTTATCGATCCACCGGTCTCGGAGGCTCGGTTCTTCGTGTTGGTCCGCTGCAGCCTCTTGAAGTCTTCCTGCCGCCAAAACTCAACCAGCCGATCAAAGAGGTTCAAGGGAATCCATCCATGCAGCGCCCCTTCTTCCGTATCTCGTGAAATAACTCGCTGAGCCTCTTGGCAGCTCTAGACGGCTAAGACTCATAAATCTTGAGCTCGTAAGCCCTCTGGAGTCTAAAAAAGCTCTGGAAAAAAAAAAACACAGAGGTGTATGAAACATGTAAAGCATACGCAACAAAATAATAGTGAATTGAATGATAGAATTAGAAATTAAAGGTAAGAGGAATACCCTCCAATTGTCCCACCAAAACTGGACCACATGCTCTGGAGCCTGACAGAATTGAGGGACATACCACTTGTAGTAATTGTAGTATACTAGGAGATCTTTAAGGTGCCCTTCCGCACCTTATTCCAACTATTTCAGTTACATAAATTAAAGGAAAAACAATGTCAAATCATAATGCAAGTTTGTATTTATTGTATTAATTAAATGTACATAGAATATTAAATAAGTATCTTATCAGTTACTTCCGTCCCAATAGATCGGAGGTACACACGCCTAGCCGCAGCTGCGGCTGCCTCCTCCGCTGTAATGCCCTCCTCCTCACTCTCCGGCAAAGGATTATCAACTGGGGAGTAAGGCAAAGGGTCTGACTCGAGAGGGGGCAATGCATCATCATCATCGGCATCATCACCGTGTGTCGGCTGCGAAGGAGTAGGTACGGAGGTGGTCCGAGTGTCTCAAGTCCCCGGTGTACTGGATGACTGAACCCTCGATCCAGGGGTCGGGATCATCCTCATCCCCGATAAACCCTCTGACAAGGACAGCGTGGGGACCGCAGAAGGGGGCGGAGTGGTTGTATCCTGTGTCGGTGGGGGGTCAACCGGCCCGAGGTCGAGTTGTGCACCCGTCCTTTTCTTGGGTCGACCCCTACGGTCGCCGGAACCCCTACCGCGGTCACCCCTACCTCTGCCACGGTCTTCTCGTGTCATGTGTCCTGCAATGAAATTAATGCATTCACATCAAAAACAAAAGAATACAAAATCATCTAGGAATTAACATCTATGACTATAACCTTAAAAGAGTTACATTTGGCACACGGGCACCTTACTTTTCCCAACCTAACATAGTCATCAATGCTCATGCAGTGTGTTATAAATTGGTCCAATCCACTTATATATGACGGTTTAAGTCCCCCTATTCGATTATACCCTATTGTACATCCACGAACATGACGCCTCCATTACTTTTTTAGAAGTTACGTCCCTACAGTTGCCAAAATTTTAACCCAATTTAACTTACATTTTGTTAAAGTTTCGTAATTTTTTAAAAATTTGGGCAGAGTGTCCCCCAAAATAGGACCCCCCAATGAATTACAAAATTAAATTCATCTCATAAATTTGGAAATAATCAACACACAAGTAATCAATTAGTGTTATTTAATCCTAACCGTTTTATCCACCTTACAGAGCAAACACAATCAATCTCCACAGCAAACAAACCGAAAGGATCTCTACGCCCCCGCACAGATTCA
Source organism: Stylosanthes scabra (assembly GCA_036250425.1). NCBI lineage: Eukaryota > Viridiplantae > Streptophyta > Magnoliopsida > Fabales > Fabaceae > Stylosanthes > Stylosanthes scabra. Next base: position 5,709 of record JASCZI010000101.1, read on the forward strand.
TTCTCCTCTCCCATTCTACAAATCTATCCTTAGTGTTCAATTCTCTATCCTAGACATGCATTCACTTTCAATTAATTATTTGATTCAAATAAATTATTTAATCGTAATTCAATTGTTAGAATGTGGCATACACTAATTAATTGGAATAAGTAACAAACCTAATGGTGTGGCAAAAATGGGCAATACCAAAATCAGCACAAACAGCTACGATCTCACCCTCCGCAGCAGCACAAATCAGCGCCCTTAACCTGGATATAAGAAAAATATAAACACTGAGCAAACACATATTGTACCAAAATTAGGGTCACTTGAAACAAATGGAGAAACAACGCAAATCAAAAAACCTAAACCGATTAAATCGAAGAGAAACTCACCACGAGTCCAATGCTGATGACGGAATGTTAAACGGAAGTTTGAGGAAGGAGAAACAGAGAAGAGAAGGTGGTGGGGCAGTGGAGAGAGAGGGGGAGTTGTGTGTTTGTGTTGCTGCTGAAATGAGGGGAAGAAAGGGATCGTCATGTTGATGAAGGCGATTTTTAATTTTACCGACAGCTCGTCCTGTGTTTTTTTTTTTGTTTACCGACGGTCAGGTGCTTGAACGCAACGCATCGTTTCAATAAACGAATTTTACCGACGGCTATGTGATGAATGTCGTTGGAAACGTGGATGAATGTCGTCGGTAATATTCATGGAATCGCGAATTTTAAATTTTTATCTTCATATTAATACCGACGGCGGGGCCATTTGTAAAGTCAGTCGTCTACCATAATTCTTCATCGTTGGTTACGACGACTAAGCCCTCTGTAAATATAAAATATTACCGAAGGCTAATTTAACGACGTTTATGCCGTCTGTAAAATATAATATTACCGACGGGCCAGGCGTCGATAGAAAGGGTACGTTACCAGAATACCCCGTGGGTGAATACCGACGACCTTGCCGTCGGTAATTATAGCAGTTCATTTTAGTTGTCGACGTCATCATTATCGACGACTTCATCGTTGGTAAATATATAATATTACCGACGGCTATGGCGTCTATAAAAGTGGGCCGTCATGGCACTTCTTTTCGTCAAACCAAATGATATTTTTACCGACGGCAATTGACGGCTCGACCGTCGGTAAGTCCCGCCTCCAAAATAGAAAGATTCGTGTAGTTATTACCGATGGGGCTAACCAATTTATGGACGGCTTGGCCGTTGGTAAAGTCCGCGTGATGAGGCCGTTGGAAGTTGCCGTTTGTACAGCAAAGCATTGTAGTAGTGTTTTAGCATCAATAAGTGAGATGGAAGGCCAAAACTGAAGGGGGAACATTAGACACAAGATACAACACTCATTGTTTCATGTTCTTAGGGTTTTAATGTTCATAATTCTAAAGAGATAATCTCTAACTTCTCTTTAGAATTTAGGATTTCAATCTCAATTCTCTTTATTTCTTCATTGTAGTAGTTAATTGAGATATATTTCTACTCTAATTCTTGCTTTATTCTCTTTAGTTTGTTCTTTGTTTTATCTTTTATGAACATATGAATTAATTATTGTGAACCTTGGATTATACTTGATATATATCAATGAATGTTTGTTTTTATGTCATATTAATGTTCATTTGTGTTGTTGTTATTGATATTTTGTATTGGATATTGTTAGGTTTTATTATTATTGTCATTTAGGATGTTTAATGCTGATGCCCTCTATGTGTTTGATGAAATGTTGATACTAGTTATGGAGTAGAATTCTAATTCTTGATTTGGGTTGAGATGTTTGGTCACTTGAGTCACAATTGTGTTAATTGATTGGTGATTGATGGCTCTTTAATTAATATTGTTTTCACTAATGTTAATCCTTTACTAAACTCAATTAGTAAGTGGATTAGGACTTGTGATTGGGACTAATTAAGGCCAATTGACATTCCTCAACTTTTAGAGGTTGAATAATTGGTTGCTCTTGGATTTCACCTTGGATTTTAGTTAGTGACAATGATTATGACTTAACTTTCAATCCTAACAAAGACCTCTTACGTAAATGTTTGGCAACCAAGTGTTTTACCTAACCAAGTTCAACCAAGTCTCTCTGATACACGCACACTTTAAAAGCAAGGTTTTCTCTCTCCTCAAAAAGCGCGCTCTTCTCAAACACGCTTCCTTATCTTTCTTTTTTTTTTGTTGTGTTTCATCTCCTCATTAAGCTCATCATTATTCATCCATTTTGATTGCGGATACATTCAAATCATTCCTAGTTCTTTTTAGTTGTTTGGGTACATTTGAGTACATTTGAATAATAAAATTCCGATTCAGGTTTCAGTCGCCTAGACGTCCATTTTGGCACCTAGGCGTGCTTGTGATTTTCATGAAAATCCGATTCAACTTTTCATAAAAATTCGTTTCAACTTTTCTTTGAATTCCGGTTCGGGTTTCAGTCGCCTAAACGTCCATCTTGGCACCTAGGCGTGCTTGTGATTTTTCATGAAATCCACTTGTTTTTCAAGAAATTTCGCTTCACTTTTTCTTGAAAATCCGGTTCAGTTTCTCATGAAAATCATCTTCATTGTTCCTTGAAAATCCGGTTCAGTTTCTCGAGGTAGAAACGCGTGTTTTCAAATTTTGGGAGTAGTTGAGAATTATTGGATCTCTTATAAGTTGAATTAATCATCCCTTACTTGCTTTACTTACTTGTTAGTAATTTCTCTTAGTTTAATTAATTGCTAATTGATTTAATTCTTATTTAAACTATTGTATTTGTTAGTTGGTAATTTAGTTATCTAGTCTTTAATTATATAGTTATAGTTAGTATTAAATTACTTGCAATTTAGCACTTTGGCATACTTGCTCACTTAATTTCCTGCAATCATTAGTTTAGTATATTCAATCAAACAACCTTTTCACTCTTAGCTAATAGCAATCGGTTGTTCAATTCCTAGGGAGAACAACCCGGGATTAATACTCTCGATTTGGTTTTTATTGAAACATTTTTTAAACTAAATTTGATCATTGTCAATTGCTAGTTTGGACTAATTACAATAAAATTGTACTTTTGAACTTGAGAGTTTCTAAACCAGTTTTAGATACTGCATCAGTGCCCAAGCCCCAATGTTTATTATTAATGATAAGAACTTTAAAATTAGTTAAAGTCCAAGTAATATTTTTATATCTTGTATAAATATAAACGGTATTTTAATACCAAAAAATATAAATAGTATTTTAAAAACATTTATAATCATTCATTGTATTTTTTAATTTTTAAATATTATAATATAAGATAACAAATATACATAAAATAATCATGAGTTTTCTAAATTTTATAAACAATAATTCTAGACAACCAAGTCTTTTTATTAACCAAGTTTAACTAAACTCTTCATTTCCACACATTTTTCGTTTTCATGCTATTCTAGAAGAAGAAGATCTATGATAATGATAATGATAATGATGATGATGATGATGAAGATGAAGATGAAGATGAAGAGGAGGAGAAATCCAGCTTTCCCTTTGAAAGAAATCATTTTCTATTTATCAATGAAATCCGATTCTATTTTCAATGAAATACAATTAACTTTTTGTAACGAAATCAGGTTTGATTTCTCAACGAAATCCATTTCATTTTTCATTAAAAAAAATCGATTCATTTTTGTTAAAAAAGAATGGAGGAGGAGGACGAGGAGGAGGAATCTGGTTCTCCTTTTCAAAGAAATTCGTTTATGTTTTTCAATGAAATGCAATTCATTTTTTCATTGAAATCCGATTCTATTTTTAATGAAATCCACTTCATTTTCTCTAGGAAATCCGATTCAATTTTTGAAAAAGCAAAAAGAGAGGAGGAAGAAGAAGAACGTAGCAAAGAAGAAAAAGAAAAAATGGAGGAGGATGAAGAAGAAGAAGAAGGTAGTAGAGAAGAAGAAGAGAAAATGGAGGAGGAGGAGGAGGAGGAAGAAGAAAAAGAACAAGAGGAGGTGAGGAGGAAGAAGAAGGTACAATGATACGAACAAAAACATGTTGGCGGCAACAGCAACGACAACGATGACGATGATGCCAGCTGCAGCGATAATTGTAAACCATGTTACAATATGTGGAAAGTTTTTGTTTTAGGTTTTGATAAATGACAACCATTGAAGCTTTGAGGAAACATCAAAGATTTGAGGACTCGATTTGAAAGCAAACCAACAACGACAAGATAAATGAAGTCCAACAATTTGAAGACCGTTTAGTATCTTAGGACTTAGGTAATTATTTTGTCAAAAACCAAAGTTGATTATCTCTCTCTCACACACACAAAAGAAATGTTTTTAAAGAAAACGTTTTATGAAAACTATAGCCATAGATGTTTTATAATTTGCTTTATGGTAAAACAAAGATAAGTTTTAATTATCAATGTTTTGGGATTGTTTCCTACCTGACAAAAATGTTTTTAAGGTGTTTTAGACATAAAAGAAATGTTTTTGAAAAGTTTTCGTAGCACGCATAGGCGTTGGTTTAAAACTTAGTGCATGTTGTCAATCTTGACCTTTGTGCACTAAAGTGATGATAACTTGAGCTATAGATATCCAAACGATACAGTTCTTGTTGCGTTAGAAAGCTAACATCCAGAGCTTCAGATTTGATATACATATCTCTATAACGTGAACAGTAAATTACTATTCATAACGGCTAGTAAACAGTAAGTTACTATTCCAATGGCTAGTGAACAGTAAGTTACTATTCATAACGGCTAGTGAACAGTAAATTACTATTCATAATGGCTAGTAAATAGTAAACTGCTTGGAATTTCTATAAATACATATTTTGGAGTTTATTTTCCAAAAAACACAACATTTTCTCTAAGCTTCCTTGCTATTATACTTCATTTCTACTATTTTTCAAAGTGAGTTGATCACAAAATTGAGAGATAAACACATTTGGTTCATAATTCTTCATTTGTAATCATCTACTCTTCTTTGAGAGCAATGATGAGGCTCTCGCCTGAGGTGTCGCAACAAGGTTAATTCGGAGTTCCCTTATCTTTTGAAAACAAGAAGGTATCGTTGTAGGGGAATCCAAATAATTTATGTTACGAGCGAGGGCAGTTCTCGTCAAAAGAAGAATTGTCACAAAAGCTTGCAACTAGTTCAAAAATACCGAGTATGGGACTCGGGTCGTTCTCCCAACGAGTTAACGCAAGGGTCGGTTTTGGTTGTGAGAAAATCAGGGGTTGTAATTGTGTGTGTGTGTGAACAAAGATTAAAAGAGAGATTAAGAGAAAAACTGATAAAGAGGGGGTGCTAGGCCATGGATCAAGGTATCATGTGTCCCCATGAACACCACTAATGCCAAATATAGATGGTTGTCACGTAACCCGCGGAGCCACACTCTACTAAACGGTCGAGTGGGTAGATCAACACCGTTCCATAAGTCTCAAGCTTCTCAAACTCTAGTGCAACGGACCTAGGTCTTTGGAACATGGATAAATCCTCCATGTTCACCTCATTAAGGACTCACTCTCACTAGCGAAAGCCTGGCGTTTAAAGAACGGTATCAACCAAGGATTAACCCATCTTTTCTTTAGGGATCAGTGGCTAGGATTATCCACACCTCAACCCATGACCAAAGCACAAGATCACTACTCCATAATTAAAGCAAACAAAACATCAAACACTTGGTAGGCAAGAAATAAATACATGATAGCAAATATGGAAAATAAACTAACAAAAGAATCAATGGAGTAAATCAACAAGTAGATCAACAATCAAGAGCATAAGAACCATAAAGAGCATGAACATAAACTAGGAATAGCAATATGTAAAGGAAAACAAAATAGAAGGAAAAACTAGAATTGCATTAATTAAAGAGAACAAGTATTCAATAATCAAAACACAAAACAAGTAATTAAAGAAGAGTTTGGTTGTTAATGGCTAGAGGTGAAGAATATAGAAGAGAAACTATTGAAAATGAGAGAGATGGAGAACTCTCCCAAAAATCTCCTAAAACTACTCTAAGGCTAAAATTTGTGAAATGAGAGAATGCTTGTTGTGCTTCAGCTGTTCCCCTCCTATATAGGACGAATTGGGCTTGAGAAATGATGGGCCTTCACCCGGAAAAGTGAAATCCCCAAAATAGCCTTCATTTAATGAAATATGTCGCCGTCGCTGATGCGTATGCATCTTGGGTTGTTTTTAGCTTCAATTCCTCTTTAATTATATGATTATTCTTGTGATTTATACTCTCAAATTGTCAATCAAACAAACTTGATG
>JASCZI010000101.1:60810-94593 GCA_036250425.1 Stylosanthes scabra
AAAGCTTTTGCATGTTTCTAAGTCATGCAACCAATGAGAGAGAAGCATTTTCAAAAAGGTGTTTCAAAAAGCAAAAAGCAAGAGAGAGAAAAACTAGAAGGAGTCATAAAATATTTCTAGGGCATTCTTGGCTTTACGTCTCAACTTTTACGGGGCGACTAAGGTCCAAAGACATATTATAGCATCGCGCTATAATTCTATAATTTCGTCGTATTTCATTTTTTACCGAAATCACGACCAGGCGTTTCGCGACGAGAACAAGCGTCGCTAAAATGGCACGAATTTCACACGTTGAACTTCATCACCCTTGGGCTACCAACTCGAGCTTATCTATGGAATTAACAATTTCCGTCGGAGATATTTTTCCTCAATATCCTCTGTTCGTTCTAAAAGCGGCCGAAACGGTCAAACCGTCGCCGGACAACATACTGTCGCTAAAAACAGAAATCTACCGAAACAAGCAAACAGTGGAGACGAACTCCACATCAAACACGTCTAGGGTATCCAAAACCCTTAAACACGCCATCATTCATCAATAGCACAAAAGCAAAGGCGGTTCACACGTTTCTGTCAGAAACGGAAATAGCAGAATAACGGGGTTTTACACGATGATTCTTGTGCTATAAGAACATGAAGTACAAACAATCTCAATTGATAGGTGCATTTGTTTGGTGAAAATAGCTAGAATAGCTATAATCAGTAACAAGTAGCATCAAAGAAGCTCAAATAGAAGAAGCTTCCTCACATGATAAAGATGAAGATTGAAGACCAAGATGATCTTGAAGCTTGAAACTTGGTTACTCTTATCCTTTATTATATTTATTTGCTTGTATTTAATTATTATGAACTAACACTTAGTGAGTTTAGGACTTGAATTTGATTAATGTTTTGTGATTATGTTTACTTATGTTTATAACATTATGTTTGGATTATATGCATGCTTGGTTTATTGTTTGTTTTGATGAATGACTAAATGGGTTTGGTACACCTATTTTAGTTGATATGCATGCTTTGATTAACTTGTTTTATATAGGGGGAACAACATGATCTGTTATTTTTCAAGTTCTTTTTGATAATGTCAAAAGGGGGAAAATAATTGAGGATATTTATAGTGCTTTGCAAAATTGCAAAACATCTTGTTTGATAAACGTCTTTACTTGATTTTGATATGCACCAATTAAGGGGGAACTATGCGAGGTTTTAGGGGGAACTCTTGCAATATTTCCAAAAGTTTTTGAAAGTTTTATAGCAAGTGCATATTAAATGGATTATCAAACATGTTGCTTTCAAAATCTTTTTACTAATATTGATATCCTCAAAAAGGTTTGTCATTATCAAAAAGGGGAAAATTGTAAACCATGTTACAATATGTGCAAAGTTTTTATTTTAGGTTTTGATGAATGACAACCATTGAAGCTTTGAGGATAAACATCAAAGATTTGAGAACTCGATTTGAAAGCAAACCAACAACGACAAGATAAACGAAGTCCAACAATTTGAACACCGTTTAGTATCTTAGGACTTAGGTAATTATTTTGTCAAAAACCAAAGTTGATAGCCATAGATGTTTTATAATTTGCTTTATGGTAAAACAAAGATAAGTTTTAATTATCAACGTTTTGGGATTGTTTCCTACCTGACAAAAATGTTTTTAAGGTGTTTTAGATATTAAAGAAATGTTTTTGAAAAATTTCTGTAGCACGCATAGGCGTTGGTTTAAAACTTAGAGCATGCTGTCAATCTTGACCTTTGTGCACTAAAATGATGACAACTTGAGCTACGGAAATCCAAACGATACAGTTCTTGTTGCGTTAGAAAGCTAACATCCAGAGCTTCAGATTGATATATATATGTCTATAACGTGAACAGTAAATTACTATTTATAACGGCTAGTGAATAGTAAGTTACTATTCCAACGGCTAGTGAACAGTAAGTTACTATTCATAACGGCTAGTGAATAGTAAACTGCTTGGAATTTCTATAAATACATGTTTTGGAGTTTATTTGCCAAAAAACACAACATTTGCTCTAAGCTTCCTTGCTATTATACTTCATTTATACATCTTTTTCAAAGTGATTTGATCACAAAATTGAGAGATAAACACATTTGGTTCATAGTTCTTCATTTGTAATCATCTACTCTTCTTTGAGAGCAACAAAAAATTATTTACTTCTATTATAAGATAAAAGATTGGTTCTTTTTTCATTTGAGTTGAGAGATAAACGCTGAAGATTCCTTGAGAGGGGGGTGAATCAAGGAATGCAAAAGCTTTTTCGAATTAGGAGATAAAACTGCAGCGAAATCAGGAGATAAAACTCGGTTTTGTCTCTTAACGACAAAACAGCAAACAAACTTAAAAGAGATAGAGTAGAAGAAGGACACCACGATATATACTGGTTCGATCTCCCCACTTGAGATCTACGTCCAGTCTCCACCACTCACAATGGTGGAATTTTCACTATACTTTATTCAAGTACAAACACCAATTTGAGAGCACACTCCACTCTCAAAAAACTCACACCTAAGCTTCGCTCACTTAGGATTTTTCTCACAACTAAACCACCTAGTTGTAACACTCAACATAGATTAGAAATAGCTAAGTTACTTTGCCTTTTGAAATATGAGAATAGGACTATGACTAAGGCAAAGTAATGAAAACAAAACAAAGAATATTAAGCTCAAAAACACTTCTTGAAAGTAAGATGTATTGCGTTGTTGTGAGTTGTTGTTGCTGCAGAATTCGACTTCAATATATAAGAATGCTTGGCTTGATGGATCACTTAAGATAGTTGATTAGAAATCGTTGTTCCTTGACTTAGTGATCACTCAACCTTCTGATTTGTTACCCAAGATGAAAACATCCCTTGTTAATGTGATAAGAACGTTGTCAACATGGATATGTATTCAAAGTATTTAATTTATTTCCAATAATACTTTTCTTGTCCACCACTCTTTTTGATCTGCAACATAAATACAATAAAAGAGTGAGTGTAAAATTCAAATACATTCCTTTATAGTAGCAATCAGGTACGTTGGTTTTTAGCATGATTTTAGCAACAACTTTATTCTAATTATTTCTTCAAAAAAGAGTTGTTAGTAACAGCAATGCTTAATTCCATATATAACAGAAAGTACTCAATCTCCTTTAATTCAAATATTAAATAATAGCATGATTGATACCCAAATAATTCAGCACTTATAATTCTATATATATCCAAATTACTCAATCACATATAGTCACAAATAAAACATGATAAAGAGAAATTATATAGAATAAAATTTAATGTTTGTCATCATCAAATGTTCAATATTAACTTTGAAGTCAACAAACACTATAGTTGATTAGATAAACACTCAAGGAAATTCTTGAAGTTGAAATTACTTCGAGTGGAGTGGTTTATTGTAAGATCGTGAGGTGTTAGATTCTAAGACTCAAGATTGTAAACGGTTTATCAAGCACCTTGAAGCTTGGTGATAGTTAAACTTCTCGATTGCGATTGAGAAAGAGTGGACGTAGGCAAGAGTTGCGCCGAACCACTATAAATCTTGTGTATCGTATTTCTATCCTTCATCTTTTACAATTTCGTTATTTTTTTTACAAGTACTCTTGCAAAGTAAAAGCTCTATTTAAGAAGTGGCTTAAGTCCTTGAAAAAATACTAGTACAAGCTTTGAGCTATTTAAATTCATAATAATTTACGTTTTCGCGAAAATTTATAATTGTTGTTTAGATACTTAATTCACCCCCTCTTAAGTATCTGTGCTTATTGACTAACAATAATGATTATGGCGGCAGCGGTAACTGCAGTGGTGACACAGTAGCATGAAGAAGAAAGAGAGGAGGAGAAGGAGAAGACGCAATTGCAGAAATAGGGAAGAGAGAATGCGTGTGTTTTCATGCTCTTTTTGTGAAAATGTATTTAGAATGCTTGGTTGAGCTTGGTTAGGATAAATAGATATATGTGTAGCATTATTGTAAATAAAATTGCTCTGATTTGATTGATGAAAACTGAAGGAGAAGTGTCGCTGTTTATAGATGAGTTTCTGAAAAATTTTCAACGCACAATAAAATTACTGTGTGTTGGTTGAAAATTTGTTCTCTTTTACGCAATTTTCAAGTTTTACACAGTGAAGTCACTATGTAAAACTCGTTAATTGCACCAATCCATTTTCTTTTTCTCCTTCTATATGGCTGGACCTACGGAGAGGACAGATTAATATTTTAGATTTAGATAATTTTTTGTCATTGTACATATTTATTAGCATGTGCTTTTTGGTCTATACTGTTGTTGTCAACAACATGAGGTCTATATATATAGTTATTTTGCTACCTCATGTTGTAATAGTTACGACTCAGTAAGGTTTTAAGAGCATGTATCTGTTTAAAACTGAACTTTTTGTGTTAGGTTTTGGTGAATACGTGGATTAGAGGTTCTTACAATAATTACAGTAGGGAATCTTTTATGATGTTAAACATTATTGTATTAGGTATCTATACATATCAGAGAAAAAAACTAAAGATATTTTCCTGTTTTATAGTAGTACATTTTAGAAACATTATTGCTCCATTTTATTCTAATTAAACATGTATGTTTATACTTAAATATTTTTTTAAGGTTCCAAAGCAAAACAACTCTATATAAAATAAGTTTAGTTAAAAAAAACATCAAATTAAAAATCAAGGCCCATTATGTGTTAATTCACCAAGGAGCCCATTATTTGTCAAGTCACCAAGGAATCATATAGTTTTTGCGGAGTATAATAACAAACAAAAAATACAACTTCATTGTCTTCAGCGGGCCATATGAAATGATTTTTTGGGCAATTACATTATTGTTTTACACACAAACAAAATGTATATGTTTTCTATTAAAAATAATAATAATAATAAACGACCTAACCATACCACTAACGAGCATTTCATTTTATTGGAGAACCACATTCAATTTTACTTGCTATTAGCAGCTTCAGATACATCTATATCTATACCAATATATAAAGGGCTGCAAGAGTTTTGATGTCCAACTTTTTTTTCTCTTCTACCCTGTCAATATTAAACACATCTGAAACATGTTGTATATAACTATTGGTTATTAAGTCATTAGCTCATATTAAATAACTATTAACACATTCTCAATCAACCCACTAAATAAAATCATAACCACCTAACACATTCTGCAACATTAAAAAACTATTGAACCGTGCTTAAACCTCTTCGATCATTTTCATGATTTCTTTGCGAGCTTCCTTTCTACTCTTCTTTTCTACTTTACTTGGTATTTCATTTTATTTTTTATTTGCCGTCATTTTAGTGTCTATTCTTTTTTTATGTTGCCCATTTATTATTTTTTAATTGTAATTTACTTTTTTGAATGCATAGCTTGCTCAATTTCTCCTTGGAGTACTCCATATCATCTTTGTCTAGATTGTCAAATAGTGAAGTCAAGATTGTATGCTAAAAGAAATGACACATTGCTTACTTTTTACACGCATGGCCATAACCACTTAACACATTTTGCAACATCAAAAAACTATTGAACAGTGGTTAAACCTTATCGATCATTTTCTCTCTATTTTCTCAACAACAATTTCACTCGGTATTCCATTTTATTTTTTATTTTCTTTCATTTTAATTTCTACTCTCCTTTTTTTATACTGCCCATTTTCATATTTTTTAATTGTAATTTACTTTTATAAGGAGAATAGATTGTTCAATTTCTCCTTGGAATACTCAATATGGTCTTTGTCCAAATAGTGAAGTCAAGGTTGTATGCTACTTTTTACACGCATAACGTCCTGTATTCTTACTCTTAATTTGTAGGGATATACAGTTTTGCTAATAACTTTGTGTTAATTGTGTTTGATATGCCACAATTAGTACATCTATATTTTTTATTAAACAAAAAGACCTCTTCCTCAAAACAACACCACCAAGACCATGAATACAAAGAAGAAATAAGTTAGTTAAAATTTTCATTTGTTCTTTTTGCAGTTACATTCTATCGTAATCTCCATCTATTTTCTTCATCCCTAATAAGTTTTCTTTATTCATCTAAATTCTTTTACTTCATGTATTTTTCAGTTTTCATGGTTGTTTAATTTGTTTTTAACCTTTCATCAACCAAAAAAAATATGTACAAAAAAATATATAGGAAAAAAATGAAAAATAGGCAAAATTGTTTAAAAATGAATGTATTAGAGACACCACATTACAAGAGAAATTTTTTTGACCATTTAATATGTCAAGTAATAAAATATGTTTGGGATCTCCAATAAGAGAGGATTTAAGAGAGAAAAGTCACAAATATACATAAGTCACAAGAATATAAGAAAATATATACTCTTATGATTGATGAAAAACCCTAACTAATTTATTTTGCATTGGGTAGGGATTGGAATTTCAAAACTTCGGTTTCATATATATTAATTCAAAATATCTATCTATCTATAACAATATATAATAGGAGTACAGTGGATTTATTGTCCATTTTCTATTTTCTTATTATGACCCTACTACAATATTTGATTAACATAATTACTAATTTAAAATTAACAAACAAATGTTTAATCTATTAAAATATTTATCTATTAAAATATAAAAGGTATAGGGGTATAGGTTTATTGAGTGACATGTGGAGCAGTAGCAGAATCAGAAATTTTACATGAGGGGCCAATAAAAAATATAATCTATTATATAATTATTTAATTAAATTTTTATCTTATATAAAAGTTAAGATTAAAAAATATATCATAAAGATTTAGTTCAATATTTCATATACAAAAATAAAGCATCAATAATGGATACTAAATTTAATTTTCAAAAGAATCTTATTATAATATTGTTTAGTAAATTGGTGAGTGAAATATTAAATATTACTCATTAAATTAGATTTAAAAAATTAGAATTAATTCATAACATCCTTTCTTCCTAAAAAAAAATAATAAGCCAATCATTTTTAGCTTTGATGTTTTCTTAATTTTAGTCTAAAAAGAATATATATTTATAACTTCTAAAAAATAATTATAAAAAGAGAAAGTTTTAATAGTCAATATTAGGGAGACAATAGGAAGTTAATGTCTTTTTTTCTTTTCTCTTTTACCACCCACTATTTTCTAATTACACCGATTGGCTCCGTATTAGTTCCTTAAAGTTGGCTTTGTAACATTATTCATATAAAAATATTTGAATACAAAAGATAATAATAAAATTGTACCAAAATTATTAATAAATATACACACAAATAAAAAATAATTAATTTTATTTGAATTCCAAAATAAACATTAAATTAGTATTTTATTATCTTTTATATATTTTTTTTCCCAAAACCTTGGTATATATATATAGCTATATTATTTTTTTTTCCAAAACCTTGGGGGACCATGGCCACCCCACTTCCCCCCTTGGTTTCACCACTGATGCGAAGGCCTAATTCTTATGACATGTGTTCATTCTTAATTTTTTATAAGTGTCTAGCAATGAGTGACTTTTTCAACAATAATAAAATGTGAATTTTATAGGTGGGTAAATTTAAAATTGAAATTTCGGTTATTATTTTAGAAATAAAAAAGCCAAGTTTCTAGGAATTAAATATGAAATTAAAATTTTGATCATTAAAGATTTTTTTTTCGGTTATATTTTAAAATTCAAAAATATCTTTAAATGAGCAATCACTCACATTTTTTGTGATTATATATCTTCTAACAAAAATCCTCTTTCCAAACTATCTCCTTTTTCTGATTACCATATAAACCCTACTTTTTTGAATGGTCATAGGATTCACCAGACAAAGAATGATTCAAGAAGATACAATTGATTGGTAATTTTTTAATCATTTGTTATGAATTTTATTTTGATTTTTTTATTGTAATTTTCATGTTTTTATATTGTTTTTGATCCGATTCACTGTTGTTGTTATTTTATTATAGGTTGAACTTCAAATTAATTAATTCATTTTTCAAACAGAGTTTTAAGGTTGCTAAACGGTACTCCTCCTTCCTCCACTGTTGAATTATTGTTGATATATAAGTATTTGCATCATGTTTTCTATTTTATTTTGTAGTTTTTTGTATTCTGATTTTTTTTTATGTATGTTGATTTATTGACCGATGAATGTAAAGTATTTGTGAAGTTTTAATTTTTTTACCGGCAAAATTTGTCAATTAGGTACTTCCACGCTTAGTTGATTCTCTACCACGATTTTAAGTATTTTCTACTATTTAATTTATTTTTATTCTCTTATATTCTTAGAAAAAAGTAACTTTTTGTGAATAGTGGTTGATAATATCAATTGGCCAATAATTATTATAATTAAAAAATTGGTACAAATATCTTGATAATTGTTATCATTTATTTTATATTGTATCATTGATTTTTTATAATACATTTTAGATTTTTGTCCACAGGAAATTAAAATGCCATGACATTCAAGTGTTTCAAGAGTAAATGATATTATAAGCATAAACCTAAACCACAGAAGGTTAATTGATTTTTCATCCTGATATTTAACTATTCATATTCTTTTGTTTTCTTAGATTTTTAAAATAAAACTTTTGTAAATAGTGATTGATAATATCAATTGGCAAATAATTACTGTTAAAAATTTTGATATGAATCTCTAGATAATTGTTATGATAGATCCTTTAAATAGATGGTGTAGTGAAAGGATGAGGCCTTAGAGTGGTTGGAAATAATTTCATTCATCGTTAATATTTATATATGTAGTTTATAGCTTATTAAAATATGATTTTTTGTTTAGTATTGTAGATTGCAAATGGTGGAAGAGATGAAGTTTTTTTTCTATTGAATTGTTGGAATATCACATGATATAATATATCATCTTATTTTGTTTATTTTTAAAATAAGATTAAATTCTCATCTTTATTATCTGTATACAAAAAGTACTCCTCACACTAAAAGTATATTTTTTAGTGTCATATTATGTGTTTGTTTAATTAGATTATTAGAAGGTAAGGAGGAATTGAGCATGTACCTGTATTTGAGGATATAATTTTGTAATGTGCTTTTAAATTTATGTTTTCTTTTTAATTTTTTTGTAGGATGATCCATAAAGTACCTAGTGTAGTGAAAGGATGAGGCTTTAGGCTCGGTTTGGTAATGTTGTGGCTCTCAACAAGCGGCTGAGCTCTTTGTGCTCTCAAAAAGCAGCTGATGGAGAGTCACATGATGATCGTTTGGTAAAATAACTCAAAATTGCTCTCAATAAGCAGAAGCCACACATATTGCGTTTGGTAAATCTATTTGATAGTTACTCTTAAGGTAATAAATTACTACAACGACCTTTTTATTAGTATATGATGCATTAATATAAAATTAAATATAATTAATGAGGATAAAATTGGTTTTTTTATTAAAATATAAGGTTAATTCGTCATTTTGCTTTTTGATGAGCGAGAGCCAGCTTTGAAAAGCTATTCTTGAGTGCTCTCAAAAGCACCTCCGGTTCTCAAAAGCTCGTTGGCTTTTCGAGTCAAAAAGATGGTTTCTGCTTTCAAAAAGCAGGAGCACTTGATTGAAAAGCTTTACCAAACCCACCCTTAAAGTGGTTAGAAATTATTTCATTCATTGTTAATATTCATATATATAGTTTATAGCTTATTAAAATAAGAGTTTTTGTTTAGTGTTGTTGTATTCAGGCCTCATCTATTTTCGATGTAGTAATTTCTTACTTTTAGATTTGTTGTTATAGTTTTAGTTTGTCATCATCACCATGTATTAATCTATTTGCACATTCAAATTTCAAGTTTAATTTCAGTTTTATTTTTTAATTTTCATTTGATTTGAAACTAAATTTTAGGTATTTTCAAATTTAAACTAAGTACCCTAATTAATTAAAATTTAAAATTTGAATTAACTAAGTTGTTGCCTGACATATGTATTTGAATTTTTTGAATTTTGTTGCTGAATAAATGACTAGCATTTATGATTGAGATTTCCTTATTTATAAACCATAATTTCAATTTCGAATTAGCAGAACTGTTACTTGATTTATAGAGATAAAAGATATCAATAAATTATTATCAAATAAGTAAATTATGCAGAAATACAATATATCAATAAATTATTATCAAACTATAAAAAATATTTATAATTTCCTAAAATAATATATTAAAAAATATTTAAGAATAATATTATTCCGTGCAACACACTAACAGTACACTAATATTGTAAATTCACATAGGTTATTTAAAAGTTGAACAACTTTTTAAGCGATTATTTCTATTATTATGGAGCAGTTTCATTATTAATCATGAAAAGAAATCATAACGCTTAACTCTCCAGTCTTCCTACTTCTATACTATTTCTTTTTCTTCTATCAAAAAAACCTTCTACCCGTCATTCTATTCTAAAATTTAAATATTAGGTGTAGGAAAGTTGGCATAAGTTTCAATTTATATACTAGGATGTTCGAATTTGTCATTTTTTCTTCATGTAATTATATGTTGATTTTTTTTAATATTTCTTGGCTCATTTAAATATTAATTTGTAATTACATATTTCTTGGCTCAATTTTTATTTACAGTTTTTTTTATATATTGGGAGTAGAAAAGTTTGCATATGTTTCAATTACATTGACACAAATATATTTTTTTAAATGTAATTCTATAAAGCTGTGTTTATTCAAACTTTTGTTTGAGAAATGTAACACACACTTACTGGTAGAATATATTAATTTTACAATAGAATATTCTATTGATATTGATTTTTTAATACTATGGATTTAATTAGAATTTTATTATGGTATAAAAATTTAATTTAAAAAATAAGGACATAATTAAAATTTTCATTTAATTCTAATAAATGACAAATTATTTAATCAATTAAATATGTTATGTTAACTTTTAAATCTAATACTGATAGGAAAAAAAATATAGGAAAAATTATTATAAAGTATCGTTAGCAAGATTTAGTTATTAAAAAAGACTTACTACATTGAAATTATTATGAAGGATTAACTTATATAATATTTAATGAAAAGGACTAAATTATCTTTATTGAGAGACAAATATATCCTTAGGTTTTTTCATTTATTTCCTTCTTATAATCCTAATTTCTTTCTAATTATTTATTATACACAAATCCTTATTGTTGCATATTCATTCTCAATAATAATTTGTTGATGAAATCTCCACATACCTCTCTAATAAAAATCTCCTGATACCCTAATATAATACGACAATACATAAATATATTATTCAAACTCACATTCATTAATTTGATGCGCACATACAGATTCTGGAGTTGTTGACAACAAGATTCTTGAACTTGGTGGTGTTGAATGTGCATTCCAAATAGCTTAGAACCCTCCCCAATTTCATCGGCTGCCTCTTTAAGCTTAACGCCTTGAATATAACCTCACTGAATAACTTCAAAAAACAATCGAGAATTGCAGGTTTATTTCCACTACTTATTCTAATAATTTGATAAATTTACATGTAGCAGCGTCGTTGCAAAGTGCATGGAGGAGGGTTAGTACACTTGCTAATGGAGAATTGAAAATTATAGCAACAAATTATTATGGAAGATGAACATACAACAATAAAGATTTGTGTATAATAAATGATTAGAAAGAAATTAGGATTACAAAAAGAAAATAAATAAAAAAATTTAAAGGTATATTTGTCTCTCTATAAAGATGTTTTGATCCTTTTATTTAAATATTATATAAATTAATCTTTCATAATAATTTTAATTATAATAGGTCCTTTTTAATAATTAAATCTTACTAATGGTGCTTTATAATAATTTTTCCAAAAATTATCATTTACTTGCTGCTAATCATTTTGAGATAATCAAGGAGCAACTAATGATAGAGATAGGTATGAAATTTAAAGCTAATATTATTTTCAATCACACCAATGATAGAGATAATATAATGATAATATTAAAATGATAAAAGAAAATATTATTCAAATAAAAAATTAAACGGGTAAATAATATCTTCTTAAAAATTCTAATAATTAATACTTTAAAATTAATAGAGTAATATAAATTAAAGAACAAAAATTTTATAGCAAATATTTGATATAGCACAAAAAAAATATATTCTTAACGCAAAATATTATCTTTGACTTTATTCTATAAATCCTAATATTGATTATAATAGTTTAAATATTTTATATCTGCTTATTGTGTTGTTATTTCATAAATCATAATTTTAAAAGGATTTTTTTCATAAATTCTTTAATTTCAATCGCAAGATTAATATATATAATGTAATAATAATATTAAAATAATGAATATTATTTAAATAATAAATTGAATGGATGAATAATATATTGTTAAAAATTATCATAATTAAAATTTTAAAATTAATAAAAAAGCGGCTGAACAAGTACGGCAGTGCATAGACGCTAGTACTGATCATTCAGATTCAGATTTCTAAGTCTAATTAACCGTCAATGTCCCCGCGCGCTAGCACCCTACTTATAAGAAAAGGTCATTTTTTACAAACTTTTGGTTAAGAACGTCATTTCCCTTTTCTATTTTTTTTTTTTGACTTCGCCTTTTCTATTTATAATGTATCTATCTTTAGAATTTTATTAAAAAAAAGTTTAGAAATAATAAAACATTTTTCATTTTTTTTAGAGTTTAATTTTTATACACTGAAGTGTAAAAAGTTTTACACGATTATTTAGTCATATTTATACATGAATTATGCTATTTGCACAATCAAAACAACTACTAAAACTAGTCACTAGTGTATTGAAAATGATAATATTACACATGTATTTGTGTATATTTATATATAAGTACATGATGATTAATTTTAGTGGCTAATTTTGATATATAAATAAAATTGTTATTTATGTATTTATACGAATTTTGAAATACTGAGTTTGAAAAATAATTACTTTTAATGAACAATACATATTTAATTGTATTCATTGTCTATATAAACGCTTTGGGTTATGCTAGGTGTATACTAAAATCAGCCACTAAAATCAGCCATTAGTGTATAATACGCATTAAAATATAAAATACATATTAAAAATGAGTTAAACTACATATATATTTTGTATTTCAATATGTATTATACTTGGTGGCTATTTTAGTGGTTAATTTTGGTGTGAAAATAGAATTATTGAAAAGTTTTTACAATAATAGTATAGAAATTAAATTATTTTATTTATTATTTTCATATTTTCTTTTACATGACCCAAAAAATAAAAACTCATACAAACCAAACTCACCCACCCTTAGTTTTAGTCCTTGTTCTATGGAACAGGGTAGGACTTATCATGGCACATACACTTATAAGCCAATGGGCATGGCTCAGCCTCTGTAATGGGTGCACAAGAGGTCACCATCGCCAACCGGCACGGCGAGCATGATCCACAGGCATGAGAGCAATCCGGCAATTTCGACCCCGCCACGAGCATTGTTTCCGGCAAGCGTCCTTCCTTGTGGTGGAAAAAGCTTTCTTTTCCAATTATGCCCCTTTCATCTTTTGTTTCAGCCACGTTAGCATATGATAGCCCACCACCTTCTTCATTAACATGCAAATCAAGGTCTCATTATTTAACATAAAATTAAATTAGTATAACTAACCTAACGACCTTAATCTATCCATTTTTATTGTTACAATGTTATAACTAATGTAGTATATATAATGTTATAAACTATGACCTTCACATTTAAAAATTAAATTTAAAAGCAAGAAAAGATTTATATATTAATATATTTAACTTTATTAGAAATTATTTAGATACGAAGAATACTTACGCGAGTGTGTGACTATGACTGGAACATAGAGTAAAAAAGTAAGAACCGCAACAACACAGAAAGAGGTCTTCCCCATTATATATTATTTTTCTGAGTGTTTTAGAATCCACCGCTACTATTCCACTTAATAGATGAGAGTATATATAAGACAGAAACTTGAGCTGAGACAAGGATGTTACACACACAGAGATATATATAGAAATTAACATAAAGTAAAAATTAAATGGGTGGCTTGAAAGCGATGATGGTATTGTATAGTATTGAAGCAGTTCACAGGCAAAATAGGAGTTGATAAGGGGTCACATGAAAAAAGGTGCACAAGACTGTGTCTTCGGAAAAGTGGTCAGGACTCAGGGGACATCGCAGATTATTCAAGAAATATAAAATTAATTAATTAACGAATTTCATAAGAAGCTACAAATTGGTGATGGTCACAGGAATTGGATCGTTGTTAGAAGGAGTAAAGGGCGATGAGGGATGAAGAGAATTTAAAGAGGAAGAGTTGAAAGAGCCTCATTTACGTGAGTTGCCTAAGCAGTACAGAAGGCAGATTCAATAAATGCAGGTCACTTGGATTTTCTTGCCTGATTCAGTACATACACTACGGACTGATATGTTGCATGCATGCCTCAATATTTACTCATTAATGTGGACTGTCGAGTATCTTATTGAGTAAAGTCCCTGATATTTACCATGGTAATATTACAGACTCAATAATTAAATATATTTCATTTAATTTAACATTTATAATTTTAACGTGCTACAAACTTATGCACTATAAGAAATTCGCCTATTGTCATCGGATTTTGCGTTAGAAATTATCCCACGGTATTATCGTCGTGCCAGAGAAAATCCGAAGGTAAGTGTTATGAGTATAATTAGACCCAAAACTCATTTGGCATAGTTAGTTAGTTAATTGGATTTCTATAAATAGTAATAGTAATATTGTAATCAATTATGTATGAATTTAGTGAATGATCAATTTCTCTCTTTGGTCCCAATTTGGGAATTTCTATCCTCTTCCTCTCTAATTCTCTCTAGTTTCTCCATAATCTCTCAATTCTTCTCTTAAAAGTATCCTTACTCCTAACATTGATGTTTTCATTGGCCACCATTTTTCTTTTCTATGGTGGTATAGAGTGAACTCATCCTCAATGGAACAAATTGGAAGTGTGGATGAGTATTTTACCAATTTCCTGCCTTATGCAGAAAGATTTGATGATTCAACAGCATTAAAGCTTTTTCTTAATGGATTAGCAACTTATATCCATAGAGAAATTGTTTTCTATGATCCAAAAACACTACACAATGCAGTTTGTTTAGCTAAATTCTATGAAGAAAGATGGATGAATCTATTTTCAGAAATTTCAAAGCCAGAAATTCAAGCATCCACAATTCAGTTTCATCAATTCCAAAAAAAATTCAGCAACGATTCAACAATTTCAGAAGCAGAAAATCCAACCTCAACAATTCAGAATTCAAAAATAGATCCAGATCTAAAAATTCAAACGCAAATTCACATCCAGTGTTCATATTCAAACCAGAAAACAACATCATCATCACTGGAAATTCAAGAAGAAAAAGAGGAAAAATCAGATACAGACTCAACAGATAAATCAAATGCAACCACAACTTCAACTCCAAATTCAGAAATTCAATCTCTACAACACCAGAACCATTTGCAACATCAACAAAGCTCATGCCAGAGGTCAGAAATCTTGGATGAAAAAGAAGTAGCAACAGAACTGACAAATTCCAGTGAACAACTCGGGAACTCACTCAACGTGGAGGAGGAGGAGCAAACAGTTCTGGAAGAAGACTGCAACCACGGCGCCGAGGAAAGCGCCATCGCGGAGAACATTCACGGCCTTCGAGGATGGCGAAGCGATCGAGAAGAAGAGCAGCGCCGCGACGGTGACTAATGGAGATCTCCGGGCTCGGCAGTTGAAACGGTTTGTCTCTCTGACACCGCCGCCTCTTCTAGCAGCTGTATTCCCGTGGAATCGCGGCGGGGATGGAGAAGAATGGAGCAGCGCTTGTTGGCAGTGGAGCGCGGAGGCTGAGTACAGCGCGAATGCTGAGTACGACGCGAAGGACGCGAATCGAGTGCGGCGTTGCTTCGAGGTAGTCCGGAGTACGCTGGAAATCGGTCCCTACCCTGCGAGAACAGCGTGGGTGAGCTCCTCCACGGCAACAACGCTGTGCGATACAGCCTCAACCACTGCTGGAAATTGTTGGGGTCGCAGTGGTGATGAGGCACCGGCTTTGGACACGGTTGTGGCTGGAAGAAGAGGCGGCGCAGGAGCACCGTGGTACGGCGGCAATGACAGCTCGGAGGTGGCGCATTTCTTTTTCCTTTCTGGTTCAGTTGAGAAATTAAGGTTCATGGAGTAGCTCCTTCTTGCTGGAAGAGTGGAGAGCCTGCAACCCCATCAAGAAAAGTTGGGCCATCATGGAGTAAACCTAGCCCAAATTTAACTTCAGCAATGTGGATCATTTATTGGACCAATTTTTACAATAAAATATTTAGAAAATTCATGGAGCCTATTATTTTTTAAACAATGGGATCCTGGTGGTAGATTTTTATTTTTGCGGTAGTATAGAAATAAAAGAAATACCACTTTAGAATTAATTGTTAGTTTTATTATTTGTAATTAGGTTTAAAAAAAAAATTTTCCAACCTTGAGGACAAGGTTGTTTTGAAGGGTAGGGTAATGTTATGAGTATAATTAGGCCCAAAGCCCATTTGGCATAGTTAGTTAGTTAATTGGATTTCTATAAATAGCAATAGTAGTATTGTAATTAATTATGCATGAATTTAGTGAATGATCAATTTCTCTCTTTGGTCCCAATTTGGGAATTTCTATCCTCTTCCTCTCTAATTCTCTCTAGTTTCTCCCTAATCTCTCAATTCTTCTCTTAGGAGTATCCTTACTCATAACAGTAAGATAACAATATGATTAAGAATATATTAAGTAATATTAAAAAATAATGTTAACAAAAAAATATTAAAAAAATACTAGCAAGAAAAAAGTAATATGAAAAACAATTAATTTTGGTGTACACCTTTTTTTGGTGTACACCTCTATCCAAGTTCAAACGAACATGTTTTTACTACTAGAACGAACATGTTTTTAAAAGCAAACAAACAAATTTTTAATCTGTTCGTTTCAACTATAAAACATGTTCATTGTATATATAGATTTCTGTTCGTGCACGAACAAAATATTATTACTATTAAAACCTGTCCGTATCAACTATAAAAACATGTTTGTTGTATATATAAAAACCTGTTCATTGGAACTTGGATAGAGGTGTACACCAAAAAGAGGTGTACATGTAGCATTGTTGTATTAAAAATTATTTATTCATTTAATTCATTAATAAAGAGCTTATTAAATGATAACTCTCTAAATTATTTTCACATAGCTTTTATATTAAATAATAGTTTTATATTAATAAAAATAAGTAAAAATGTATAATTTAACTTATTACTTCTAGTAAAAGTAGTAAAATAAATAATTGGTGATATTTATATAATTTTTAGATTACATTGAAGGCAAAATCAATCAAAGAACCATCAACATGCAGAAATTCAAAGAGACAATTTACAAATGCAAATTGTTGGACTTAAATGAGAATAAAACAAGCGGAACTTTATCAAAAGCACATGGTTTTACAATATTCCAGCAGCAAATGCTATAAAAGTCATATAATCAAATTGTCAAAGGAGAACTTCAACTCAAATATGCCGAAAATAAAGGTTTGCAGCACCAACAAATTTTATTTTGTCAAATGCATGCATGTTACGTGTGGAAAATGATGCATTCCTTACTCTATAAAAGGAATGTTGATTTAGAGCTAAAAATATCTAACATATCACATTCTATATCTCATATATCAAGTTTAGACCCATTTTTATACATAAAACAGAAATACGTTTAGAGAAGTATAGTTATAGAAGATTAAAACTTGCAAGAAACCATCCAACATCATTCTTCCATAATGTATACTCTTCTCTCATTCCTTAATTACATTTTCTGTTTTATTTGTGTTATTATGAGCTAAATATCTTAGCTAGGACAATGATGTAGCCTATTATGTGAATTGAATAATTATGAATGTCATTCAATTATATTTGTTATGAATCATATGTATTTATAATCAATCTTAATGCTTTTAGATGCTTGATCACCATTTAAATGATTTGATGATTTACAATGCACTTGAGAAAGAAGTTGTAAATAATGCTTTTAATTATAAACACCATAAATTGAGCGAAAACTAAAGATAGACAAACGAGACTTATGTAGTTGTTGCACAAGTTTCACAAAACCATAATCCTTTACTCACATAAGGTGTAGCTAAGAGATTAGTACATCTATATGAGTTTAAGAGAGTTTCTTGACATTAAAAAAAGGCTAGAAACTAAATTAGGAAACTTAACCAATTTGATATCATAACAAAGAGATTGAATGATCATAAATATCCAATTCCATAATAAGGTGAAATCAAATGCCTTAATATTCATTTTACTTGTTCAAATCTGAATTTGTGTTTCACTATCACTCTAATAGGTTTTGATTATCCAAATAGAAGTCTAATTTAGTTAATCTCAGTATTTGACAATTCCTCGTGGGAACGATACTCTACTCTACCACTTTATTACTTGAACAATTAGTCCACTCGCTAAAAAGTGTGTGCATCTAGCCCATGTCATTAAATCATGTTTACAATTATATTAATTTTTTCTTAGACATTCCCTAAGAACACATGTTAGAAACATTATAAAAAAATATTTTTTATATTTTTAATAATAATTCTTATGTATATTTATTTTGTCAAATAAAATTCAACTAATTCATTTATTTTTTATGTCAAATAGAAGATTATTTCGATGTTAAAGCTTTTTAATATTAAAATGATTTTCTATTTAACATAGAAATAAAAAATTTTGTTGCATATGATTGAGAAAAAAATAAATGCATATATACCTAACATTATTATATTTTCAAAAATTGTCACTACAGTGTAAGCAAGGTTGTCTATGTTTTGGGGGTATAATTAAAATGTGATATATATATATATATATGGAATTAAAATAAATTGTGCAATTATCAATTATGAAACATTATTTAATTAAACTCAAGGGCTCATTCTCAAGGTATCAAACAATACACATGTTTTTTCATAAATTTCAATTAAACCTACCTAGGGTCATAACAAAATGCTACCATAACCAAACCAGCAGTGTCCAAGGTTACAAACACTGATGTCATTATACATGCTTCTCCTTCTCTAATCTGCATGTGTCATATATTGGTTGAAAGAAGCGATGCAGCCGTATAAGGCATCCATGAGCCTGCCTCTGACCCGGCGCTTCCTAAAACTCACCATGTTAGGGTGTATCGTCGAACTTTGAAATCTGACGTTAAATCTCACGGTAAAGGTTGTGGCGCCAAATAAAAAATTGGCGGAAAAGTTTAGCGTGGGAATTATTGTTGGAATTAGTGCCATGTAATAAAATTATGGTATTATCGTCAAAACATAATCCCACGATAATAGGAAAAATATTCTTTTGATGATGAAGTCATTACCATCGGATTTTAACCCACTGAAAATCCAACTGTAACCCGACGTAATTCAAACGCAGTTTCATTTAAGTGCTGCTATTACCGTCGGATTTTGTCCCACTGAAAATTCGACCGTAACTCTAACCTAAATCCCCAATTTCACGAGCGTCCCCTGCATTTGCACTCGAAAAAATGGAAACCCTACCCTCCCCTTCTCCTCCACGTCGTGACCACCTCTGCACCACCTCCACGTCGTCGCTCTTCGCAGCTTCCTAGGAGGTCTCCATCCCTCTTATAGTCGATGCTCGGTCGTCGCCCCCTAACCGACGTCCCTGCGTGCTACACCTAGCCTCCCTAGCCATGTTCCCTGCCGATGTCCTTGCCTCGTGATTGTCCCGCCGCAATCCCGTAGGTAAGAATAGGGTTTAGGGCTTTTTGGGGCTTTGCTTGGATTATTTTTATTTTAAAAAAAAAACATGCATTTCCTTTCGTAAAATGAACGGTGGTACACTTGAAAAGCGTTAGTGTTTGCTTTTTATTATATAGTTTTGCACAACATCTCCTAACCAATTCAAATCCATTACATATTTACGTCGACAATTAGGCATGACTCTGTATATATGTTTTGTAGTATGACCCTTTTTCCTGGATTTTTTATTTTTTTAAATAAAAAAATTCGATATATACATAAACAGACGCAAATAAAAAAAATACAAAAATGCACTCCAATTACATATCACGTCGACAGGGGCGACGATATGATATCATACATATCGCGTCGATTCTGGCGAAGAGATATATGAAAAAAAGGCTGTTTATATATATCTCGTCGCCACTGACAAAAAGCGTTTGGGTATTTTTCTAACAAATTAAAGTAAAAAGTAATGTGACACAATAAAATATGATATAATAAACATAGCATCATACAAACGTCAAAGCACAGCACAGAAAAGATAAATACAGTAAAATAAAAAAGTCATGAGGAATAGTGAGGCATCTGCGTCTTGGGGATGGGTAGTGCTGGTACTAAGGCGTAGGCTGTGAAGAGTAGCTCGGACTACCCTGCTCGTATGTAGGGCAGGGGCGGAGCTTAGTGGAGACAAAGAAGAGCAAAAGAGGAGCCATGGCCCCCCAAATATTTTCTAAACGTTTTAGTAGTAAAACATTATAAAAGATTGGATAGTCTAAGTGGTTTAGCAAAACTAAAGGAAACCTAAGTTGTGAGTTCGATACTTATATACTTCACATTTTCTTTTTCTTTCTTTCTTTCCCCCCTTATTTTAGACTTCATCATTCATTTTTATTAAATTCTTTCTTTCTTTTCCCCCCTTATTTTTGGAATCCATCATTCATTCTTATTAAAAATTCTGATAATAAGATTTTTTTTGGAATCCTAATATTCAAGGATTTAAAATTTGGTATTTTATTTAATAAAATTATTAAAAAATAATGACATATTTTACTAATAAAAAAACAAATCATACTATATTATATCTATATAATCATCTAATCAAATACTAATACATCATAAAAAATAAAATTTTATTATATCCTAAATAAAAAGTTTTTTATATAATAAATTTAATAATATATCACACTCCAATAAAAAAAATTATTATGCACTATACTAAGTCATAAACCAGACATCACTATGTATAAACTCGAATTATAACAATAAATTAAAAATTTTTATTTGAATAATTTTAGTGTTATTTTATAATTTAATAATCTTTTAATCTAATATTATACTACATAAACATAATTAATAATAAGTATTATTTTTATTTTATTGATATAGACTAATAAAAAATTTATAAGTGGTAATTCTCAAAGTTTTTAGCTTTCAAATAAAAGTTCCTAACAATTATGTGATCTTGTAAAGTTTTTGGAAAATTAGATAGTCTTTTATATATTTAATTTAATAGGATTTTATATTTTATTGATTTTTTTTTTGTTGGGGATTCAAAAATTTTTACATACAATTTTTTGCCCCCAGACTTTGCCTTCAAGCTCCGCCACTAATGTAGGGTGCGAGTAATGCTGGAACTGGATAGGGGGAAGTGATGCAGCTGCGGTTAGTGAGTTGGGGTGCAAAACTGTATGCTCGGATGGGGTGGCATCTGGTGGTACCTGGCCGACGGATCAGACGAATCAACTCTGCTTGACCCCTATGCATGGTCTATATGTTGCCTGAACCCCTGCGCGATGTCATGGGCAGTTGGGGCACTGGTTCTCGTCACATCCCAGACGTCATCGAGCCCAGTCGAGGTGAGATGCTCCCATGTAGCCTCGGCTGGCTCATGGACAGCGACTGGCTCCGTCTGCTGGTCGATAAGTGACGGGGCCCCCAAGACTGATTTAGAATCCCTTATATTTCATAACAGGAACTCACTGCAGGTAGTTTCGAACAAGCTATGAGAACCTCAGCAAATTTAAAAAAGTTTCTAGTGTCACAAAATGCAACCAATTAAAATACTGAGTATTAAACTCGGGTCGTTTTCCTAGGAATTGAAAATTGAGGTTTGCTCTTGGTTGACAAAAGAGTTTAGGGTTGCAACAGTTATGGATTGAGAACATAAAGTCGAATAAGATTGCAGCAAGAATTAAAAGTGCTCGGCCTTGGGTTGAAGTATTGTGCATCCCTATGATCACCGCTAAACCCAATTTAGATGGTCTGTCACGTTGAAGAGTTAGTCACTCTGTCTAATGGTCGAGTGGTGAGATTAACCCCTATCCGTAAGTCCTAGCCTTTTCTAATAACGAAAGACCAAGGTATTCAGCGAACTCGAATAACCCATCAGGTTGTGTCGTTAAGTTATTCTCGTTACTAGCGTCAACGGCATCGAAATTAACCCCGGCTCTTCCCATCTGTGCCCTTAGGGATTAGTAGCTGAAGTCATCCGCGCACTTAAACCCATGACCAAGACACAAGATCACTACTTCATCCTAACAATAATCATAACAACAGAAATAAAACAAACATAATAATAAAAAGACTTAATGACAGAATGAAAAGATTATATTGAAAATCAAACAGACAGAGTAACGATACTATAAATCAAATAAACAAAAGCAGTAATTGTTCAACCAGTGTGGCTACAAAAATGGAAAATCCTAAGAATAACTAAGAAAATGGGTGTGTGGAAGGGATCCTTAAAATGGTGTAGCTCTCCTCTATTTATAGGCGTTGTTCGTGCCTGGGTGCTTACGCACTGTACAGCCTGTGCGTACGCACCTCTATTGAAAACTGGTGGAAGGCAGATCTGGAAGGCTCGTAGGTCGCGGTTCTTCTCCGATGCTTTGAAGGTTGCTGATCTCTCCTGGCGTGGGTTGTGTCCTCCTCCTCCAGTTCAATTTCAACCTGCTTTGAGTGGTAATCGGATTATTCTATTTTTTCGGTATTTGGGGAACCTAAGTAATTTCCAAAATTCATGGTCTGGATTATCTGTTTATTGTTGGAATAACTCCGATTGCTTTGGATGGATATGTTGATGATACGATTGTGGCTTGAATTGTTAGATCAGGTTTGGAGATTTGTGAGTTTTGAGCTGATTTGTTGTTTAACAAATTTGCAGAGTTGATTTTGGTGTTCAAAGGAGTGATCCTCATGGAGATTGATTTTTTAATTTGAATTTTAATTTTAAATTTTTAATTCTTAATCTGAATTTTTTCTTTTGTATATTGAATTTGGATGCAGATAAGTGATTCCGCTACGTTCATCCAAGAGTACGATCAGCTAGGAGTGGGAGTGTTTTTTAAACCTTCTCATATCTCATTTTCGAGAATTTTTGTGAGATTGTAAATTATCAGAAAAAAAAAAAGCGTTTGGTGGGTGCGCACACATTGAGTAGCAGGTACGTACGCACCTAGATTAGTCGATGTGTACGCACCACTCCTTCAATGCATACGCACAAGAGTCAGAGTTGGCTTCTAAGCTTTTCTTCATGATTTCCTCGTTCCTTTCGCCCTTTTTAGCCACTTTCATTCTGATTTTAACCTATTCAAATATAAAACGCTTGAACAAGTAGATCAAGACATCAAATGGAATGAGAAATGAGTGATTTGCAGTAGAAAATTGGCTAAAATAGCATATGTTCACAGTTTAAATTCAAGAAACAATAATTCATGAATGCACTCGTTTCGTAGGTATTTTTGAATGATCCGAGGTTTATAAATTACTAATTTAAAGCACAGAAGCCCCTATTCAAGCACTCGAGTCCTTACCAATCCAAATTCTATGTGGACGGAAGAAACCCTTCTCAACATTTGTAATTTGGCCCTCTTTAACATCATAAGTCTATTCATGAACGATAGCTACCTAATTTATCCTTAAAAAATAAAAAAGACCACAGTTAAGATTGCGCCAAGGCCTTAATTCTGCAGTAATGTTTTATATCTTACAATAAATACAGAGTATTAAGTAATTTGTATTTATCAAAGCTAAAAAATTTAATATAATTGTATTTATTAATAATAATTAAATTTAATATTATATTTATATTTTTAATTTTTAAAAACTATTTTATCAAATTATTGTTACTTGTGTTGTATATTAAATTATTGGAAAGTTTTTCGATATACCTCAAAATGTGAGGTATATCATATTCCATCATCTTTTAGCCGTTGATCTTGATTGATTTTAATTATAAAATTAATATATGATAAAAATTAACGGTTAAAAAGTAAAAAAAAAAGATATACCTCATTTTTTGAAGTATACCAGAACACCTTTCTAAATTATTAATATTATGGACGGTTGACCGAAGCAAGCTAATACTAGTATACTACGTCTTGCAAAGCCGTACTTGGTTAGATTTTCAACTAATTATCCTTGACGATTTTAATTATTATATGTAAAATATGAAGCTAAAATATTATTTATGAAAGTATTATTTTTTCAACGGAAATTTGAAAAGATCTAGAATATTTCTCCAATAATATTCTATTCAATTCTAAAAGATTAAACAAATATGACCTTGAAAAATAAAAAAAAAAAACAACAACACGTCAAATGAATTCAACGCAACTACGCAAGAATAAATATAAGAAATATTTAACAAATATTAATCTTATATGTCGTAAATTATATATCTTCCTAATTTTTAGGAAGAATAATATTTAAAGAAAAATATTTAAATTATTATATACTGTAAATTATATATCTTCTTAATTTTATACATTTATTTAATCACATTAATTCTTTTAGATGTTTATTCATGTGTTGATTTTTTATTGTAAAAAATAGTTAATTTTTAGTTACGTTGTAATAAATAAATGCTTGTATATAATTCTTTTATATTTTCATTATATTAAAATTAAATTAAAAAATGTGCAATAAAAAGCTATTTTTTGAAGATATTTTATTTTTAAAAAGTTATTGATTGAGTAGAAAATGTTTCTTCAATGAAAGATATTGGATATTATATAAGATTATAAGCTAAGACAGAAAAAGTACTTATGCAAAAATTTTCTTCAACTAGAAAAATAAAAGAATGCTTGCATAAGAAACGTGTGAAAAATACATCCATATATATGTCTCTTTTATCAATTTAGGTTTTTGGAGCAAATAATTTTATAATATTTGTATTTTGGATAGATTTTTTGTTACAAAAATTCATGGTAAAATAAAAATAAATATATAATAACTGTGACAACTAAAAAAGAGAATTCTCATTATAGTATGCATGGATATAAATGGATTAATTTGTTGGTCTCTTTCGAAGGAGGATGTCAAGGTCAATGGTCAACAACAAATTAGTAACACAGGAAACTTCGTTTGCCCTCCATTTTTGCCATTAAAATTAATTAATAGACGTGGGCTTTTCTTAATTTCATTCCATAAATATTTCATCTACTCGACAGTTGACAGATTCCCCTTTTTTCCGTTTTTTTTACTTGGACGGATACCCTTATTTGTAACGAGTGAATCATATCTATTTTTCATTATAAATAATTAATAGATTTTAATTTTAATTTTAAAGTAATGAGAATAAAAATAAGTTATTTCTACTAACGTGATAATAAATTTATGGATTTTTTTATATTGATAGTATAAAGAAATTAAATTCTTATGTATAATATATAAACACAATTAATAATTTTTAGGTTAAATTAATATGTTAGTTTGGTGAAATTTTTAATTAAGTCTTTATATTTTTTTTTCTTTCAGTTAGATCCATATATTGTATCGAAATTTTTAATTAGGTCTTCACTAGCGGCAAAAGTTAAGATTAATAATATATAAATTTACTATAATACACTTACCCCAACCTTTTAAAAATCTATACATTTACTGCTATAATCTTCTTATTGTCTCAAACCTGTTAAACTAATATATGAACGTGGTAAAAACAAAAAAGCCAATCAAGGCAAGAATCAACATGTAAAACACAACAGTGATGACACTTGCGTGAAGGTCCTTTTCTTCCTTTTGCTTTGTTGCAGAAAAGCCTTGGGTTGATCCTAAATCATAATAATCCAAATATGAGTCTTTGTATTGAAAGATGGAAAATCATATTTAGCATGTGACTCAATTTCTGTTGTGGTGCCGCCTGCACCAAATTTACTCACTAGCATTGCGTTTGAGCTTTTGCAAATTAGTCACTATTTTATTAAATTGAAATTTGTAGCAACAAACACAAAACAAAAGTTAGCAGTTTTTACGAAATCTACAACACTCTTCTTCAAAACAGCAATACGAGAATCACCAACGCAAGAAAAAATTAGTTCTAGGAGGAAATAAATAAATAATTAAAAAAAGGAAGAAAATAGAAAGAAGATAAGAAGAGTCAGTAATCATTAGACTTGAAAAAAGGCGATTTTTTGGCGCTATGATCCATCAACCTAAGGCGGAGGAGAGAAGTGTTGGGTTTTTGGGCTCCCTTCCTATATGGAGAAAGGTCCAAATGTTGGTACTCAAGCCCATGGAAATATTGAAGTGCTGATGGGGTGTGTTAGGGTTGGCAAGAGTGTCTCATTTTGTTTGAGAGAGCAAGCAAAACTTAGAGAAGAGAAGAGAGAAAGCACTTTGCACATACATAAAGCTGTCTTTGTAAATTGACTGCTTCGGATTCATTAACTGTTGGATCGAGCTCAAATTTGGACTGCATATTTTAATCATTTTGTTCTTCATTCTGAACGGTGGAGATCTTGATTGGAGGTCTGTGGTGACAGTTATTGAACTCGGACAGAGGCCTCTGTTTTGTGGTATTTTCATCTTCTTGTTCTTGTTTATGAGCTTTGGAGCTTGTGGTTGTTTGGCTTGTTGTATGCACGTTTTGTGCAGTAATTTGTGGCTATCTTGTACCCTATTTTTCATCATAGTGAAGCTATTTCCTGGTTTTGGTGACCTGTGGTTTTTACTTCTCACATTGAGGAGGTTTTCCACGTTAAAATCTTGGTGCATTGATTTATCTCTATTTTCTGGTTATTGGTTGATTTTTCCGCTGCTATTAGTGTTATTATTACTGCTGATTTCACTTGATTTAAATGGATAATTTTATTCCTTTAATTTTTACAAATAGAAAATTGTGTGTTTTAATTCCTATCAAGAAGCGCCACCAGGACTATGCAGGCTTGAAAAGAAAAGACAAGGAGGAAGGGGTGTTGTCGCCAATGATGGGTAGTGAGGTAATGGGGTTAGGGGTAATTGAGAGTTGCTAAGTGTGATATAATGTGACAAGGATATTTTTGGAATTTCAATAATATTATATGTAGACTTTTTAATTCCTTTACTAATCACATATGGAATATTCTAATTTTTCAATGAAATATTATGTTAACTTTAATTTTTTTGTTAAGGGATTTAATTGAAAAATTCGATATAATATAAGGATTCAATTAAAAAAAATAAAGTATAGAGACTTAATTGAAAATTTTACCAAATTACAATGATTTAGGGATTAATTTAACCTAATTTTTATAACAAGATTTTTAATCAATACCCAAAATCATCTCTATGTTTTAACATTTTCTGATATTTTTTCCTTTGCGGGGGGTAAAACTAAAAACTTAATAATGGATTGAACGGTTGAACCTAAACACTAATTAAAAATTAATTTGATGATTTTTAAAAAAAGTGTTCTTCCTTTCTATATACTGTACTGTAGTACTGTTTATGTAAAAAGTTATTTTAGCTTTTATATATAATAGGCAGAATATATTTTTAAGATGAGTTTTGCTATTTATACATTAAAATTATTTATGTAAATAAGTCATTAATATATAATATATATTAAAATATAAAATATATATTCAAAATAATAAAATTATATATATATTCACTTGTATTCATTTATAATTATATGATAGCTGATTTTAAACAATTTCAAATAGCCAATCGTAAAAGAATAACATTATAGACCCTAATTAATAATCACTGCACGTGGATAAAGAACTACAACAACCACCATGGATAAAGAACTACAACAACCACCAGAACTTAATTAGCCGATTTTGTAGTTTGTACACAAAGTTTGTTGTTACTTGTTATTAGGGCTCTCAAATGGGCGGGCCTGGCCCATTTAGACCCGGCCCATTTAGTCCGATTTTATACAGGTTAAAATTTTTTAGTCTGGCTCATTTATGGTCAGCCCGACGGATAAATGGGAGGGCCTATTTAATTAATTAATTAATTATTTTTTAAAAAATAAATAAAATTTTTAATTTTTAATTTAAAAAATTACTTTTGACAAAAAAATACATTTTTTTAGAGAAAAAATCATATAAAAAAAACGAAGTTTTTTGTGGATGGATCGAATTTTCGGATCGAGTAGGATAAAATATAGAGAAAAATGTTATTTTTTAAAAAAAAAATTAAAATAAATTAAATAAACGGCCCAGCCCGTTTAGCCCGCGGGCTAGCCTGTTTAAACCCGAATTTTAAACGGTCCGGGCTCAGAGACAAAAGCCCGTCCGTTTAGACGGATAAACGGGCTAGTCCGACGGGTTTGGCCCATTTTGACGGGCCTACTTGTTACCATTATTATTTGTCTCATATGAGTAGGTAACACATATTTATAGATAGGGTAATTATATACGTAGTATTGTACATCTATATACTGTACATCTATATATTTTGAGAAAGTCTTGGAGCCAATATTAGGGAAATAATAGGGAGTCAATATCTTTTTTCCTTCTTTTTTCTCTTTTCTTTTATCATCTACTATTTTCCTAATTACATTTATTGGCTCCCTATTGATCCTCTAACGTTGATTCCCTAGCATTACTCATATATTTTATACATTCTATTTATAATATGAAAAATGTAAATATTCGTATATAAAAAATTTTAAAAACACATGAATATAATATATGATAAAATAAAAATAGTTACATATAACACATAAATAATATATTTAAATATAGAAATTAAAATAAAAAAAAGTCTTAATAGTCAATATTAAAAAGACAATAAAAAGCTAATATCGGTCCATATTTGCTCATTAGTTCCATATTTGGCCCCCTAATATTGGTTCCATAACATTATTTCATAAAAAAAAAATAAGTGTATAAAAATATAATAATACACATAAATTAATTTTTATAAATAATGACTTAATTCACATATATTTCTCTCTTATTGAATGAGTATACAAATATAACATATAAAATAAAATAATACCTCATCTAGAAGTACAAGAATATGACATGTTTCTTTTGCATCATTTTAAGATAGTTAAAATTTATTTACATTATTAAACAACTCTCAGTATATAATTCATATAAACAATTTTCCCTTTAGTTTAAAGCATTATTAATTTGCAAAATTTTGTAAATCTTCAAAGTAAAAAACTGTTTAAAAAAACAAAAACTGAGTAATTCTTATTACCATAAGTATTCATAAGAAACTACTTTATTAGTGAATACTGTAAGAACTAAGAACATTTACTAATAATCAAATTTTTTTCATTTTAATAATTTAACACAACAACAACAAATTAAAGTCTTATATATAGATCCAAAGGTATTAGTGTGTGTCACATATATCTCTTTTAATCTTAAAGCTTTATCATATTCATTTATCTAGCAATCAAGGACCACCACTCATGACTCATCTAATTAAATATCATCTAAATTTCGATCACACTAAACTTGTGTAATTTATAGTCAAACACTCTTTATTACATATAACATAGCTGAGTTGATGACTGACAAAATCTAATCTCAAAACGCCTCATAGTTAAAAAAATTTATAAGAGAAGGATGAAATTTTTTAGTTGTTTATTTATGCCTTTATGGGCTTTAATTTTTGTTTAAATCTTACCTGTTACCACTAAGAACGTGTGACGTCGGTTAGCACGCCAAGTTAGAACGAGATTCACAGGTCAACAAACTTTGTCACAAGTCTTCTCCAAAGACCCCAATCTAGAAGCTGAGTGGCCCTTTTTGCTATATAAATAAAACACCACTGAAATTGATTTCACAATCTTGGATCTTGATTTTGATTTTGATTTCACAGTAGCAGCTATGACCACCCTTGTCCGAAACTCAACCCTCTCCTTCAGTCGAAAATACAGGTACGAGTCACTCGGTGGCAGGGACAATTTGGTCAAATCAGTTAGTTACAGGCGCAGGAGAGCAAAGCAGAGGCAAATATTTCTCACAACTTACAAGCTATCTTCTTTGGATGATGATCTTGCTGCTGCTGCTGTTGTGGACAGTAATCATGATAAGAAGAACAAGATGAAGAAGGTTGCTGTTAAGGTTAAGAAGATTGTGGCCTCTGTTTTGATGTTCATGAGAACTGCTTCTTTTAGATCTTCGTGTCATAATCCTAGGACCTCTGCTGCCATAGCTGATGCAACATCTCTGCCACCAAATAGGAAGAATCTATTTTGAAGATATGGTGGTACAGAGTTATTTAACCGATTTCTCTGATTTCTCTATTGCCATGTTCTTCTTTTTCTACTGGTTTTCTGTATATAATTAATTAATACTTGAACTTTCTATACTATCAATCTTCTGAGCTGTTGTTGTTGTTAGCTGATTAATTTGCTGCCATATTTCAACTGTCACTGTGTTTTCACTTCATGCTAAATTTTAGACAGGAATATCAATATAATTTAGAATAAATACCCAAATCAATTCTGAGGTTTTTAAATTCAGACACTTTAATTTTTTAGGTTTCAAAATTTTAAAATAGTCCTCAACGTTTATATTTGTTGGACAATATAGTCCCGCTATTAAAAAACACATAAAATTAAAGTAACTGTTTTAGAATTTTTATAACTTCAAATAGACTATTTTGAAATTTTTTAATTTTTTCAAAAATTGTTTTGTTCATCGTCAAATATAAATTATGAACAAGATCCTGTATTGTCTAATAAAAATAAAGGTTAGGGACTATATTTTAAAATTTGATAGCCTAAAGTGTTAGATTTAAAACTCTAAAGTTGGTGTTTACTCTATAATTTAATGTCAGCAAGGGTTGGGGGCAGGCCTATTTGACCCTTGTGTAAAAGCAGGAAAGGAAATAGCTGCAAAACTAGAAAATAGAAAGTATATTAAAGAAGAGTCATAAGTCATAACACCATGTCCAGTGAGATACAGAGTAGAGTCCCTCCCACTTGTTCTTCATCTAACTTTCAAATATTACTAAAAAGGAGTATTACATATTTACATACAATACAATAGCTACTCTTTGGTCTCTGCAAAATGATCATTCATCACATTTATGTGCATAGTTAAATAAATTAACCGATTAAGTGACATACCATATAGCAGTTTGTATGAATTAATTCCGGATTCATCTGTATTTATATCAGAAACGAATGCTACGTTAGCTATACATACATGTTTGGCAGTGACATGTATGTCTATACTAACTCCTTGCATATAGAAATAGAATAGGAAATACAAGGTTTAAAATCATAACAAACTCTAACTAACCATAACTACTTTCTACCTAAATTTAATTAAATGCAGCTGCTCTTATTATATATCCTACTAAAAGTAATTAGATGGTCTATGTGGATCTTGTTTTTGGCCCCATTCTAGCTGGAAGGAAGGAAGGAATTAATAAGTGAGAACAAGTAACACTGCCACTTTAATTTTGCCACAAAGGGAGTTCAGAACCACACACTTTTTATTTTCAGAGACACACACTGGTACTCTTAGGATTTAATTTACTTAACAGCCCAACCAATAACACCCGTAATATGCAGATAAAAGAAAAAAAGTTATATTCTTGCCTAATAAATACGTGTTTCTTTCTTCTTCTTGAAGTTTATGGGTCACTCTTATATTAGTACTCTATATATATATATATATATATATGAATGGATGGAGCATGTCACCAAAAAAAAATATGATATGGAGCACCATGCATGTTACGGTGGTCCTTAAGAATTTGGTGAATCAATAGTAGATTTAACTTTTAAAGTTCTCAAAGCTTTTGGAGCATCAATAGTTCATAATTTTTAATTTCATAATTTTTAATTAAAAAATTAATTATATAAATATAGTGCAATTAATAAGGTAATTAATAAGGTATCAGAAATTAATTATTCTCGAAAACATACAAACATATTAATTTTGATTTTTAAAATAAATTTTCAATAATTAAATAAAACTTTTTCTATAATAAAATAATGTTAATAACAACCGAACACCAAATATAAAAAAAATAATAATAAAATGATAATAAACTAATAATACACGAATAGTCCATCAAATCAACTACAACTAAAATACATGAATACCACAATGATTTTGTCTTTTTGAGTGTGTTTGTAACACATCACAGTTGGAATTGATATATTTTCAAAATCAATATTTTTTGTTTTGAAATGGATAAAAAATAAATTAATTAAAATCTATGTTATAACTAAACTCAAATTCCTTCGATATTTATAGAACTTATTGAAATCAGAATGATTTGGTATGTTAAAAATGTAAAAATTAATATTTTTTTTTTATACTTTAGAAATTAATATAGGTGAGAAGAGTTTGAAGTAAAAAAAAGGTGGCAAGAGGTTGTGGCACCCGACGATGCTGGTTAACCCTAGCCACACCTGATAGCTCCAACAAACCGCCAGTTTACCTTGGCTGGTTGACTGCCTGTAAATCAATTCATATTTTACCTAATTAATTTCAAACACAATAATTTATTTCCTCTCAAATAAATTCTAAAAATAATTTGTTCAAATCCCACACTTGACACTTCCTATCCTAGGCATTATATTAGTGGACATTATATCACGAACACACGCTATACATTTACATACCCTATGTATTCATTACTCTGCCACTGTCGAGTTTTGCAAGACTAGAAAATCACCATACCTTGCGCACAATGCTGGGTGCTGGTCTTGAACCCGAATCCTTGGTCTTTGAGACATGCTTCTCAGCTGCTTGACCACAGGAAGATCGGCCCACACTTCCTTATTCCGTTCCCCCCACCGCTGGTAAGACAGAGCTAGACCAATAATTCTATTTGATTATTTGTACATTATACATGTGTAATTTTATTATTTTTAATTTGTATTTTATATTTTACTATGTATTATACATTAATGACCGATTTTATGTGTAAATAGCATAACACAACAAGCTTAACAATACTATCATACACAACGTAGAAGCCATACAATTCAAACATGTTGATAATATTTTTTTTTTTTGAACCAACATGCTGATAATCTTAGTATATGATAAAGCCACTTCTTAGCAACTATACAAACTTTATACCGAGAAAATAATGTTAAACAATACATATCTGAATCCTGTATTGTGACCATTGTCGTTGCACCAGAGAAGGGCCAACCAATGTTTTATATGCACCATTCTTGTATACTGAAATAAAATTCTCTCTTCTGAAAGTACAAAACTGTTAGGCTGATGGATTTAAAAATTCAAGTTTTCTGAGGCAAATGAATAGTGGATAATTTAGTGACTTTGTTGTACACACATGGTTGTATATTTTATCATGTACACCAAGAGTAATCCACCTTATGTCTTTGTTCGGTTGGTAACAAATACTATTCAACATTTTCTTAATATTAAAATGTTTAGTGAAAAAGTTGTAAAATGATATTTGTCTTGTTATTCTTTAGTAGACTATGCTCAATATAACTAGCAAAATACAAGCTAAGAAAAAGGAGGGAAAAAAAAGGAAAGAAAGAAAACACACTTTACAACCTGCACCACAAAAGCAAACTCAAGAAACATGAAATAATCATCTTGCTATTTGATATTCATTTATTGTAAATGCTACATAACAATCAAGATTTCAAGTT
Source organism: Stylosanthes scabra (assembly GCA_036250425.1). Lineage (NCBI taxonomy): Eukaryota > Viridiplantae > Streptophyta > Magnoliopsida > Fabales > Fabaceae > Stylosanthes > Stylosanthes scabra. The sequence goes on from JASCZI010000101.1 coordinate 94,365, forward strand.
TAGAGAACAAATTCACTGTCCATCATTATACATCAAATTCCCATCGGAATTCTTTAAATATAAACGAATTCACGAATAGAATTTATTCCTCATTCCAATATTGCCCATGGTATAATGGATTGAAGTACAGTTTTTGAATAATGTGACACTGATGTATACAACTGTTAATTTCTTTAATGACTTTCATCTAAGGTGCCCACAAGGCATTTCTCCAATAAGAATTCGGCAT
>JASCZI010000102.1:6244-17709 GCA_036250425.1 Stylosanthes scabra
TAGAATTCAGAAGTACTCAAGATGATCAAGAAAAGTTTTGTTCAAGTTATACTATGAGAGAACTAATTAAACACATTTTTACTGTTAATTCTTTGGTAATTCTGAAATGAATCAATTCAATTTTTTATTTCAACTCTAACCAATGAGTTTTACCAAAAGGTCATGTATAACAACACTATATTTTTGCATTTTTTCCCTCTCAAGAAACATTAGTTAATTAATTTACCTTAAGATATGAATCAACTGCTCTGTAAAGTCCATCATCACAGGTCCTAGCTGACTCAGGCAAAGCTTCTGCAAGCACCTGAAACTTTGTCAAGGACAGGTTTCTATCTCTGGACACTTCTGTAAGATAACTATCAACAAGCCTTGCTACTCTTGCCTTGGCACTTAAGTTACTACTTCCCATATGTTTGTCAGAAAATGATTGTCTACTTGGACTTGAAGTTTCAGTCTGTTCTTGCACAAGAAAATGCTCTAATAGCCTCTGCACAAGGTCCACATCATACATGGTCTCCATCTTGCTATAAGAGGGAATCAGAAGATCAGCAAGTGTAGCCTGCTCAAACTGCATTCCCACCCTCTTCTCCAATTCAGTAACAAGTGCAGGAGCAACTTTTAACATGTTAGCCATTCTCAAAAGCCTAAGAAGGAAGCTGCATGTGACACTATCCTTCTGAGGTGGAATGATGCTGATGAGGCTCTCAATGATGAGTCTATGATCCTTAGCTTGAAGACTTGAAGAAGCATCATCTCTAGTTGCAGCCACAACCATGTGGAGCCCACCTTTCCAGCTATTTCCACCGGTACTATCACTACTGTTGCTGATGCTGCAGCTACTTGCTTCATCATTTTGGAGTGCTGAATCACTTATCAATCCTGGTAGCCATTTAGTTGCATAATGCATTATTGCAGCACCAATCAATTCAAACCTCATACCCTTTACCTTAATTGCAGTTACTACTCTAACAAAGTGATCGATCCTTAGGATCGAAACATCCTCAAACCACCAATCAGGAGGAACCTGCTGATTCCTACTTGGGCTTGAATCTTTCATGTTCATGCTATTCCATCTTGGGCTGGAAATTTTCGCTGTTCTTCCGGTGTAAGACCACCTTATTCCTTTTGGATTAGCACAGGCTTTCCAAGCTATCGACTCGCTGCACCGGCGAACAATTTGGAGGTTCTCGGCCCATGGTGAGAGCTTTTCGCAGCTTTTCAACACCACAATGGAGTCTCTCCAAGAAGACAGAACAACATAGCTGAGGAATGCTTCTGTCTTGAATATGAGATTCCCTTCCTCTAAGTCCTCTGTCATTTCAAGATACTCAGCAGCACATCTTATTCCTGAGATGTTTCCTGCTGTTAAATCAACAGCAATTCCATAGCAGAATTTGGCTGCAAGCTCAAAAGCCTCAGGCCCACCAGGGATATCATCCATAACTATCTTATTTATGTCTGGCTCTCTGGATTCATATATGATCCTATTCAGCTTTCCACTTCTAGATAGCAAGGGGTACTTTCACAAAAGAGAAAGGAGAACCAAAAATTCACAAAATTCAACAGTACAATGATTAGTATCTTATCTTTTCTGTATATATGACTTTTCCTAGACTATAAGGTTACAAAACATGCATACCTTGTGCAAGTGGAAGCTAGATTCTCCAATTTGTACTAGAAAATCACTTGGAATATCAGTTGCAACATGCCTGCAATGGAAGGGATTGAAGTTTTTAAGATTGTTCAGAGATTATCAAATGGATAAATTAACAGTACAAGGGGAAAAAAAAAAACAAACTTTTTCAGTCATATCATCTGCCATGTGTCTTAAAACTTTCCCAAGTTACTAAATTAGTAAAGGAGATTAGTGACTATTAACACCCTTAAAAGGGGTACTAACTAATCACATACATTAAATTAAATTAAACATACCAAGAGTGGCCTCTTTGAACAAATCCTTCTGTCTTGACACCATGCTTGGTTGAAGTGAGTACTCCACCCCCATACTGTTGTCCTGCTGCTGCTGATTCACTTTCTGATTCCCACATGCTGCAAAAACCAGATTCACAGAATGCAAAGCTCTTGAATTTTTCTCAAGAAAGTAGCTTTTACACACACAAGCTATGTGAATGAGTAGAGACTAGACTCTAGAGTAGTAGACAGGGGAGTTCTATGAAAGAAGGAAACCACATGGGATGGTTGGAGTAATGAATTATCACAAAAATTGTCGGCTTCTTGAAAGAAAAAAGTTGAAGGACTAGTTTACAGGCTGTGCTGAAATGGGCATAGTCAATAGACAACAGTGTTAGTGTAGTTGTTTTTGAAATGTGAATCATGAATCTGCTTCTGAGCTTGTGTTTTTATTCAGCCTTTGGATTTTAGGCAATCCTTTCTCTTATTATGAGTCAATGTAAGAAGACAGAAATGCTTCAATCTTCTTTTGTAAACTGACCTGTGAGGTTGTGACCATACAATCATACATGTCTCTTCCTTTTCAGCTTATTTTCTTTATTCTTTAGATGTTACTGAATTTATTACATTCCAAAACATTCCTTTGATAATGGGAAAAAATAATAATAATAAACAAATAAATAAACGCACTCCCATGCAGGATTTTTGGTATGTAAAAAACTTCAATCCATTATTACAATATTTCCCCTTGATTACTACTAATCTATAAAGTACGGACATATCTATAAGTTGCCGTATCGACGTGTCGGACACTTTAGGAACAGTTAGTATTATGTGTCGCGAGTCGAACATGCTTTGATATCGGTGTGTCAGTGCTTCATAGCTACTAATAAATAAGCCAACAACACCATTTGGCTTTTCTAGAACTTAGCCAAAGGTAAAAGAGATATTACAAGATAGTAAAAGTAGATATTTCTATCCTATGAACAAGAACACATTCTGAAAATTGATGGAGAGGTAAAAATGAACAAGTGGCAGTGGATTTTTGAGTGGCAAAATGACTATGACTTGTGTTTATGTGTTTTGTCCTGGTGGTACCAACTACCAACATATCTGCATTTGACGTTTTCATAGTCCTTGTGCTAATCCAAACTATATAAATGCTGTATTAACTGCTTTTGAAATTTGCATTGAAAAAAAAGGTATATTCTGCTGTAACTTTATCTGTATCTGCATCAGCAGGAATTTGGTACTTCTTGTACATATCTGATAAAAAAGGTAAAAAGTTTCATTGAAGAACTCACTCAAAAATTGTACAACTTTACAGTGGCTAAGAGGCTAACTAAAATATGGTAAAATGTCAAGAAGAAAACAACATTTAAATCTTGTCCTTTTGAAATATGAACAAGTTAAGGTTAAACATTTTGGGTCTAGTACTATAGGTTTAAGAGATCAAGGATCAACTATGGCAGAGTAGTTTCAGTTTGTCTCATTAGCTAGGTTGTACTTTTACCACCCACATAGGGTGTCCCCTCCACAACTAAATGGGTGGTTTTGGTTTCTTCATACCAAATTAAATCCAAGTAATCTGAACTACCAATCAATGAAACCTATCTGAATTTATGTCCTACTTCATTTAATTTAATTTGTTTATATAAAACTCAAGGATAGGATTATACAATTATGATACATCATGATTTTGGTTATTATTATTATGTATGTTCAAATCTGGGACATATTCCTGATTGATGTTATCAATTATTAGAAGACACTTGAATAATAGGACACAAGAGAAGAATAGAGAAACATAACTTTCTCATGCCTAGTTGAGTGATATGCAACATGCAAATCTGTATTTGATTTAAAAGAAATAACTTATTTAGCTCCTGAAATTAGATAACAGTAACACAGTATAAAATTGGTGATGAAATGATGGTCATGCATGATGTATATAGGTTGTGAAAATACGTGAAAGGGATATTGTTTCCAAAGTGCATGGTGGGAGTTGTGCCGCGTAAGCTCCCAACCATTTGCTTCACATGCTTCTGCCATTGGCTGTTGGCTTTTGACCAAGCAAACTACCTGTATTCACCTCCCTTCACTACAATCTTCTCTCTTCCATTGATTCATTCAAGGACCATACCAATAATGCATTTTCATATGGTTCTATCATGCATCTTGTTCATGAGATTTGTACTACCATGTTAGTAGCTAGCAGAAGCAGTCAGTTCCTAATTACTTAGATTATTTGTGTTCATCATCCATCATTGTTTGGTTTCCTTTGTCCTATTTCAATGTTTGTTGTTTGTTCTTTCATTTAGATTTAGATAGATGCTTAACACTTGCATATATTTTGCAATTCTGTTCTTCATTCAAGAAGAAGGGAAGATAGCATACATAAAAAATTGTAGGAATAAATTTAACCACCACAGCTGCATTAAAACTAATCTATGAGGAAATGAGGAAAATACAAGGTTCTCAGTTCTCACCCCACTAAGGATAGAACAATTGGAGTGCTACAAATCCACAAAAAACAGTTCAAAACTGCCATCAAAACTGCAGGTTTTTTATTGAATCATCCATCAGCTAAATGCAAATGTAAGATACATAATTTCCTTTCAAAATTCTGTAAAGTACACTACATGATAGATTCACAGCCAAAGAACTGCTTGGTTAATTGTTTCCAGGATTGAGATTCTTCTCAATGAGAACCATGTTCAAATTGTTGGCAATTTCACCTAACCCAATATCTGTAAATGCAGCCATAATCCTTTCACATGCAAGCATATCAAAATCTGAGGTAGTTGATTGCTTCCATTGATCAATAACTTCACCCACTTCTTTTGTATGCCCAAGAATCAAATATGAAGAAACGATGCAGATATAATTCCTGCTAATCATTTTCTGTTTAGTCATTCTCAAGGATTTCCATATCTGATCTATTTTATCCTTATTTCCCAACCCAGCATACAGAAGGATTAAAAAGTCATATGTTATCCACTGCCTCTGGGAGATCCTTTTTTCAGTCTCAACAAGGGTGTTTGAAGCAGCATTGTCAAGATGACCTACTTTAACATATATATTTGCCAGGTTCAAATATCTTATCCAACTTTCATCAGAACCAGCACCTTGACTCATTTCATCAAGAATCCTTCTAACTTCATCAACATTAAAAGTAGCAGCACAGGAACTAATCCACAGGTTGTAAGTGAATATATCTGGAGCAACCTTTCGTTGTTTCAGTTCTTCAACAACTAATGGGACCTTTTCGAGCTGTCCGACTGACACATAAAGTGTCATCAACTCATTGTAAGTAAGGGCATCAAAAGAGAGATTGGAATCCTTAATCCTCTGATAAAGTTCTTCAGCCTTTTCGATCAGTTTTGCTCCTGCATAAGAATGGAGGAGAGCTGTGTAAGTTTCACTCGTCTTTGCAGCAAGAGGTAGACCCTCGAAGTAACGCTCCGCAGCGTCAATGCCGAAAACTTTAGTCATCAAATCTATGCGGACTGCGTAATCAGAGTCTGATAATTGGTATTCATCATGGGCAACCATCCATTCTGATATCTGCAATCATCAATAGTCACAAACTGCAAAGCCATAGATCCAACAGAAAAGAGAGAGCAATATTCATACTAGAGTCTTCCATGCTCAATGAGCAATATCAATATTAATTTTCTGTCACATTACAGTCAAAATTCAAATGCCACTGGACTATTTACAAAACTATATTACTCTATTTGCCAAATTTCAAGAGATGCTGAGTGATATGAACTAAATGACCAATCTAGAGAACCTAGCTCACTAGCCAAAAGGATCCTTGACCTTAATTTTACAAAATGATTATTTGCCCTCCATTGTTTGAGGCTCAAAACAAACAATTAACAACATAACAACTATCTAATTAATACTACTAGCAAGTTAATCATCTAAATCATTAAAAATTCCAATCATCATGAGAAAGGAAAAGACCGAATACAAACCTCAAGAGCATGTTTGTAGCGCTGAGATCTTCTAAGGTCTTTGGATATATCCCGAAGCTCGGAAGCTGTAATGGTATTCCCTTCAAGGAACCATTTTTGAATAATATTTGTGGCGCTTCGCTTTGGGAGCCTTAACCTCATGATTCTGCTCCTTAAGTCATCACCGTCTTCGGCCATAGAGCTATGAGTCTCTTCTTCAATGGTCACATCACTGTTAACAGCACCCGAGGAAGCAAATCTTGATAGGTTTGTTGCTCCCTTGACATAGCTGCTGTTTCTGCAAGATATGACAAATTTGCAATAATTGTGAGTGAGTTGAGAACTACCAATACCCAGCAATTTGAATCTGATTGGTTAGTGAGAAAATGCAAGAAAATTGAAGAAATTTTGGAACTTTCAGATTTTCCGAATCTGAGGGTTTTTGGAGAGTTCAATCAGTGGGATATATACATTGATTGGAAAATAGGGTCAGCATGAAATTAACAAGATCAAATCGCAGTTGCAAAGTTTAATTTCGAGAAGTGAGAGGGTAGTTTGGGTTACCGTCTGAGAGAGAAGAACAGCGAGCGACACGACATTGGAGGCGTTTGCTTCCTTCACCTTGATTCTGTCAGCTCTCAGTTATTCCAGTTTAACTCTATAGCTTTAATATATCACCAATTTTTAAAATATTTATTCAAGAACAATTTTGGATTTTATATATATATATATTTTTTTAAGATGGTTGGTAAAACTGTAAAATAATTTCAATCTAATTTTTTTTTCTCTTTTAAATAAACTACTATGCACTAATAATAAAACTCTTTTTTAATACCACATTTGTATTTATTTATTTTTTACTTTATCTTAAATTAATTTTAATAACCATGCATATACATGAGTGTTTAATCACCCATTATGAAAAAGGTCTTTTGTTGGAAGGATCGCCAAAAGTAGTTCTTATCTAAAAAGATTATGATACTATTAAAAGAAATACATGTAATGGAAGGGAGTCAACTAAAAAACCAATGAGCAAAGATTGCATGGAAATCTAAATCAAGAGAGTTGTCTACTATTGATTACACATGATGTGAAGAAAACCTTCAATTTGTAAGTCCATCTAGTCTTTGAGTTTTGAACTTGTCAAAAGCATTGCTATGAGTGTGATTGTGGGTTTCGATTTTCCAATCTATTTACTTGCCTAATTGCATACACTACCATCATCAATCTTTAGCAAAATAAAGGCCTAATTGCAGTTTGGCTATAGACCTTAGAAGACCAGAACATAACGAATTCATGTGAATAAATCAATCATAAATAACAGCTTTGATTTCTCAGCAAAATTAAGCAAATATATTGATTTGCAACTTATTGATTCTCTATTACACAATTGAGCATCACATAACTTGTTTGATGCCAACATGAAGAATAAAAACAAAACAAAACAAAAAAAACATTGAAACTCTCAAGCTTTGTTGAGAGCAGCATACATACAATTCTAAAAGCTTCTGATATTATTAGTAGCATTTTGCTTCTTGTTTGTGTGGCCGCGGCTATACAAAGAAGACACGAGGGATTTACCATTGTAGGAACGCGACCTCTTCATTGAACTAGGAACAACACTATGCAGATACCTCATCCTGAAGGAAGAGCTTCTCCCTCTCCCTGTCCCTCTCCCTCTCCCTTTTGAACTACTTGCCACATTCTCATTTCCATTAACCCTCTTTGAACCAATTCCTTCACTCTCATTCTCATTCTCATCCCCAACAACTCTATTTGTATCCGAATCCGAATCCGCCGATAGAGCAGATGCAGCTGCAGCAAGTGCAATATCTGCAATAGAAGAAGAATCCAGAGAAACAGACCTTCTTGGCCTAATCATGCTTATTACTCTTTCACCTCCCACTTCACCTTCTTCTTCTTCATCATCATGCTCTTCCGTATTCCTCAATTCAAAACCACTATTTTGAGTATTTTCCATTCCTGTAATGGTTTCATTGTTAATATTTTCCACAGCTCCAACCTCCAAGGAACTTGAACTAGAACTTGAACTTGAACTTGGATCAAGAACATTAAGATTATGATTATGATTATGCATAGAAGGAACCCTAAGAGTGTTGTTGTTAACAATTGGAGCTCTACACATGGGGCAATTGGTGTGTGACCTAAGCCATGTATCAATACAAATCAAATGAAAAGCATGATTACACTTTGGCAAAAGCCTAACACTCTCATCTTCTTGAAACTCGCTCAAACAAACGGAGCACTCTGTTCCTTCAATCAAACCCTCACCTTTCTTATACCTACAAACAGCGATTGCGTTGATGATCGATTCTTGAAGACCTGGTGTACGGATGTACCAGATCGGGTGGTCCACCATAGGACCGTGCTCCTCATCCACGAAGAAATCGTCACGGGGATCCTGTGTTCGAAGTAGCAGCGATGAGGATCTTCTCCTCCGTCTGAAGAGAGTGGCGAAGATTGCGCAGCAGATAACTACGAAGAAAGCAGCTCCGAGAACAGAGAGAGCGAGGACGAGGTACGGCGAGAGCGCGTGGGATTTTCCGTTGGTTGAGGTGTCGTCTAGAGGGAGAGGAGGAATAGGTGGCGGTGGCGGTGGCGGTGGTTGGGGAAAATAGTAGTAGTATTGGGGGTTGGTGAGGCAGAGCTTGAGGCAACCGTCACAGTCTGAAGAAGAAGAACAATTCTGGTCCACGTGGCAGAGGGACTCGCAGATTTCTGGCATGAGTTTTCTGCCATGGTGGTGAAGCACCATTTCTGAGGTGGTTGTTTGATTTAGTTAGTTAGGGTTTAAAGAGAGAGAAAGAAAGAAAGAAAGAAAGAAGAAAGAGGAGCATCAGCATTGAAAGAGGTGGTGGTAGATGGTGAAGTTTGGTCTCCAAGTTTGACTTTCTGACTTTATACTTTTCACACACACAAAGACTTACTTACTTCATAATTCATCACATCCACATGGATTATAATAATAATTAATAAGTTTAGGTTGTATTTGGAATTTGGATCAAGCCTTTGGAACATGTGGTTTGTGTTTGGATATTGATGTTTAAAATTATGTTGAAATGTAAGATTAAAAAGAAATTTGAAAACTTCCATAATTTACATCTTGTTATTTTTTTTTTCAACTTAATTTGATAAAGCAAAAAATTGTGGTTTTTATTGAAGAAAAAAATAAATAAAACTCAATCTAAATTGAATTCACCAAATATTATCTAAACATAGTTTTATTAAATTGAGACAATTTTAATATACCTTAAAAAAAATCAACACAACAAAAAAAACACCTTAATAAATTATAGACTAAATATTGGTTTTATTTTATATACATGAAATTTAATTTACGATAATACTATATGTATAATTGTATACCTCCATATATCATATTTATCAGCACTTAATTTTTACTTGAATAATAGGAGATTTTATTTGTTTAAGTGTTTATATTTATGTAGGAGTAAATTACTATTAAATATTATAGTTTTGATAATATAATTACTGGATAAATTGACTTATTTGGTTAAAAATTTGATTTGTCGGAACATTGTTCTATTAGTTGTTTCTTTCTTCATTTTTTATTTTTTATTTTTTTTCGCGTTGTTCTTTTCCATTTGGGATTTGCGTGTTATATGGGAGGGTTGGTGGGCTTGGGCCCAATACTTTATCCGGTAAAGAGATCAATTAGCTACAGCCACAAAATTAATGTGAAAATGTTCACTAAGATTACCACGAAAATTATATGGCTAGTATAATGTATATATTTTATTTCCTGGAAAAATTTGTATATATCGAACTCTTATTGATATTGACATTGTCAAATAACATAGCTTTAAGTGACATTAACAATTAATCCACCTAACATTGCATAGTGGCTCACATGGGCTACCATACTAAGCTTCAGAAATTTGTTAGCAATCAAGGACGGTGAAGAGATATTTTATTTTAGTTGTCCTTTTTTTCCTTTTCTTTTTATTGTTAAACAAAAGAGCAGGTAATAACTTATTGATTTGGAATTGAAAACCCAACCAACCTTCAAGAATAATAATACTAGTATACTAACTCTTAAAAATGGGCAAATTTTAGTATATGTCAAAAAACACCAGCCTTATATGAAAACCAATAATATCCACTGAAAAACGTGTTATTGAATTGCTTACTTTTCAGTCAACAATAGTTCTTACTTCTTAGATTTGATGAACCCGGTTTCATTGTGGCAATGAAAAATTACTTGGAACTTGGAAGTCAACTAATTTGATAAAAATCATAAAATTAGCTACATATAAATATATAAGAATCGGCCATATAGTCTCTCATAAAAAAATTCCATATACTCCAATATCCTGGACTCCTTTCAAAAGGAGGAATAAAAAAGCTTCCGTTGCCGGGAATCGAACCCAAGTCTCCTGGGTGAAAGCCAGATATCCTAACCGCTGGACGACAACCGATGATGATATAAAGCTAATTGTCTTTTATTTAATCATCAATAAAAGGTTAATGGCATGCATGTTCTAAGCTAAGAACCTTTCATTTCTTAAATATGGGCGAAATGAATCAAGTTGAGAATTATGTTAAAATAAATATGTAACAAACAAGCGCAGAAGCTGCATGCACGTGGGGGGAGAAATAAACAGAAGAAAATGACGAGATTTGCCTTCAAAGGTTGAAGCTTATTAGAAGTGAATTCATCATATACTTAACGTGCAGTTCCCTACTTGCCTTCTATCTTTTGGCCAAACCTTTGCTTGGATTTACCAACAACTTCCACCGCGTGCAACATTTTGACATAATGCATTATTTCATTAGAAAGCAACCGTTACAATTTACACACATATAGCTGAGATTTGTTTATCTTAAACTAGGAATTAGAAAGCAACCTTTGAAAGGGTCAATCACTTCATTTTTCTGTACCTCACATAAAATCTGTTCTATTTATATCTCCATAAACATCTACAGAGTCACGCCTATCTAAGAAAGCTAGAAAGTGTGATTGATGTAACAGGTATACATATTACATACACAAAAAAATATGGATATATCTTAGCCTAAAACAGCACTACAGCAGTCTGTATTTAATGTATTAATTTTCAATTATATATTACCATTTATCAAGTTATGTTATAGACTGTAGTTATTTAGTCTAATCTTAATTATTAAGTCTTTTATATTTTATTCGAATTTAAAGCCACTACTTTTATTAAAAAATTAAAAAATTTATTAATGGCAATACATATGTTATATTTTTATAATGATTTATTATTCTAAAATATAAAAAGGAAACAAATATTTTAAAAGATCCAAAATATCATAAATAGTGTATTTGATATTACCAAATACCAATTTCGCGTTCACGTCTTTCGTTTCAACATAATGACTCTCTTCCACATTTTATTAAAATTTCAATAATCTTGAGAAAAGCGACTACTATTATTAAGCATAGGAAAGTGATCAGGTATAATAGCATTGATTTTAATTGATTTTTATTATTATTATTATTATTATTATTATTATTATTATTATATATATATATATATATATATATATATATATATATATATATATATATATATATATATATAA
>JASCZI010000102.1:17841-34736 GCA_036250425.1 Stylosanthes scabra
TTGATATGTCATAAGACGGCGGAGCGTAAGCACTTAGCACAGTACCATGCAAGAAAGTGAGAAACTCAGATCAATGCTCCGAATAATACAAATACTAAAAATAAAATTAAAACTAAATAATAAACGAACAAACAAAGCTACCGCGAGGATCCAGATGGCGGCGCGTGACACTTTACGTAATCAAGACGGCAGCGACGAGACCAACAGCGAGATATCCTGCGGCGGAGAAACCAATCGACGTGGCGCCATTATGATGAGACGGTCCAGGAGCAGGAGCATGAGCTGGCGTTGATGCGGGAGATGGTGCAGGCGACATGGATTTCGCTCCTGATGACTTCGGAGACGCCGCCTGAGATATTGAAACGGCGGCTGAAAGCACGCACATTGCTACCACTATCGCGATTAGGGTTCCAGACCGAGCCATATTCAGAGAGGGAGAGAGAACAGAATAAGGTTTAATTTGTGAGTGCGAAACAGTGAATGATAACTGCTAAGAAGAGAGAGGCGTACAGTAGAATTTATAGTAAAAGAGGGGAGCTAGAGCCGCGTGATGGGATTAGGAAATCTCAATTCCATCCCTGGAAAATATTCGGATCGGGTTTAATATTCGTATTTTCTTTGCTCCTACTCAATCTCATATTAATTATTCCACGTCAAAAAAAATCTCATATTAATTATTGGATGTTTTTGGTAAAAATATACAAAAATAATTTTTAATTTTTTATTAAAAAATGTCAAATAATTTTTTTTATCATATATATATATATATATATATATATATATACTCGTTGAATTGGTGTGTCCACGTGTCGAATACGTTTTAGACACGACACTCACCGATACTCGTCCGACACGTGTGTCTTCCGTGTCTTTAAAAAAAATAAAAAAATACCTATTCAGACACACTTCATACTCCAAAATATCATCATGTATCGGCGTGTACAACTTTATTCTTAACTTATTTTTTTAAAATGAGTTTAAAAGATTATATATTACTATTTCTTAAAACTAAAAATTATCTTAAATATTTTATATAATTAAAAAAATATTAAAAATACTTAAAAATAATAATTTAAATTTTAATATAAATAAAATATCAAGATATTATTATAATTTTAATCAAAATACATTATATTTTATATATATGACGTGTCCTCGTGTCATATAAAAAATTGAGATTGATATGTCGGCGTATCGCGTGTCGTGTCGTGTCCTATATGCGTGTCCGTGATAACATAAAATAAAAGAGTTAGATCTAACTTTTTTTTACATTCTAACATCAACAAACAAGTAATAATACAAATTTTAATAGACTAACATTCGAATAGTGCAACATGAATTAGTAAAAAAAATAATAAAAAAATTAAATACTATAAGAAAATAAAATTGCATAAATGCAAAAAACTATATTGTTAGTTACTAAATACTTTTTATTGTGTAAATAAATATACAGATCAAATATGAGATGCATGGAATACAAATAAACATCACATATAATAAAATACTCAAGTCGAATGTGTGAATATACATAAATTATCTTTTATTATTACTTAAATTATTTACTAAATTTGATTTTGATGTATAATATAAAATATTTTACATATAAGACAAAACATATTTTACAGAATCGTCTTATTATATTTAATTTTATGATTATTTATTTATCTTCTCATAATTAATATAAAACTTAGTTATTTTGATTGATATGATGTTAAATTCTTATTTAATATATCAAATATTCTCATTTTAATCAAGAGCTATAGTTTATATAGCACTATTTCTTCTTCGATATATTTTGGGTTTCAGATGATTTTGGGCTTCAGTCTCACTTTAGACAACGACAAAAATTCACGTTTTAACCATCCTTTGTGTTCATTATTTTTATATAAATAAACCTTATAATCTGAAAAGAGGAAAAAAAAAAACTTATAATAGTGAGACGACTCAGACGAGTCCCAAAGACCCAAACGCAATGAAATGGGCCTATTTTTCGTTGAATCAGGACTGTATACGTGTGTTTGGGGGCTTTGACCATAACCGTTGATAAAATAGCTGCCTGAATTGTAACGGTCTTCAACTCTTCTCTAATCTTTGTGTTGAGTGGGACCACGACTTTTTCTTTATCTTTTTGAGTAGCTCGAAATTTACCTTATTGCGATTGATTAACACGTTAATCAAGTCACCAAAAAAAAAAAAAAAAAAAGATTAACACGTTAATCAGGATAGAGTGGTTTCCGTGTAATTGCCACCCTCCCAATGGACAAGTTTCTCTTTTTCACCATTGATATTTTTTAGTTACTGGCATTTTCGGTAACTCAAAATTGAATTGGAATGTGTGGATTCACCTGGATTTTATTCAGCAACGAGTTATTGTTGTCACTAATTCTCCAACTCAACGAATCAAACACTAATTTTATGTGAATGGGGCTCTGAATTTGCTGCTGAGTTATGATGAAATTTAAATTTTTTATATCACTTTTATTTAAAGGAATATATGAAATTATGAACTAGCCACAAGTTGGTTGTATTACACTTAACTGATGATTTTTTTTTTCTTTTCAAAATTTTGCCATTCATATGACTCCGTAATCAGAGGGGCTGCCTTTAAGGGTGGGGCTGTAATTCTACTTACTAGTACTAGCTGCACTTTAAAGTTTGTGTCCCTCCTTAATAAACGCTTAGTTAACTTTGGAAAGCTTGTCCCCTTAAATATCCTTCTTGCTTTTAATTTTTGTGAAGCAATCAGAAGTTTACAGCACACGACCCCCCATTGTTTGTTTAATTGTTAGGTTGGAATATTTGACCCCCATTGCTTCTCGCCCTGTCTTTAACCCAGTCCTCACTCCTCAGTTTTCACTCAACTTTAGACATGTGGGTTGTGACCCTAGACCACACCACACGTCAAATAATGCACATATTATTGTCCTATGCAATGAATACGAAAGTGAAAGCCAAATTCACAAAAGGACAAAATGTATGTAAACCATGTTTTATGTTTTATATCTTAACATATAGGTTTATTTATTTCAAGTTCACTTGTAATTGTTTCGAATTTGAATTTGCAAGAACTTCAGAATTATAAGATTCGTTAAACGCTTAACTGTTTAAGTAGTTTTGTCTTCCTTAAACTGGATTTCTGTAAAATGGAAAAGTACTCCATGTTTTTACATGGATCCAACGTTATATTCCTCCGCCCTAACGTTACATTCATTTTTGTTTTGAATTACATTAAGATAACACATCTAACATTATGATACAACTTAATCTTTATTTTACTATTAGTTTTTTTTGGTGAAATTGAATTGTTGGAAAAATTTTGATTGCAATATTAAGTTATTAACAAAGGCATACCACATTTTACTTAATGTTAAAAACTTAAAATTACCATTATTTATTTTTAAAATTTGTAAACTTAATGAATACACTGCGCCGACATGAGCTTAGCTGAAACATAGTTTAATTTAGCCACTGATAATGTATAGTAAAAGATAGAGCTGCAAATCTTACATTGTTAAATTAAACCATGTGTAACGAAGAATAATATTGAAACAAATAATTCCAAAATAAAATATAGAAATATAGAAATATATAATAATATATTAATAAATAGAAATATAGAATACACAAATAATCAAATAAATGTTAAATACTCAGTAATACAAGCTGTAACACCACAAAAAGAAGAAACGAGAGCACACAATTTAAAAAAGAAAAAGAAAAATCCATAGAAGTGGATCTACAATAGTAGAGCCGCAGAGAAGATAACAACAGCAGCAGAAGCAGCGACGGTGAATCTGTTCAAAACGGCAGCGCTTTGAGCTGGTCCTGGTGCTCCTGAAGGTGAAGTAGAAATGGAGGAAGGAGATTCGGCACCGACGGGAGACAGTGGAGAGCCTCCGGCGGAAGGTGAAACGGCGGGAGCGGGAGAGACGGCGTGAGATGAGTGATGCTTAGATTTCTTGTGAGGAGTGGCCGACGGTGAGGTAGCCGGAGTTTGAGCCAATGTGCTGCTCAACAACAACGCAGCCACCACCATGAAAACAAAGAGAGAGCGAAGAGCCATTGTTGGAAGTGAGAAAGAGAGAGTGCGGTGTGAGTTGGTTTTTTTTTGTTAGTGAGAGAGAGAAAAGAAGTGCGTGTGGTGCGTGTTGTGTGATGAAGAAGGAAGGAGTAATGAGGGTATTTATAGAAGGTTTTGTGGGTGTTAAGCGCGTGGAGAAGAGGCGCGTGGGATGGGGAAAACTGGTGAAGTGATGGCGAGACCTGAAGACTAAGCTGGAACAGCTGTATCAGAGAAAGGTGTACCGTTGGATCGTGGATGCCAGGCCTAAATTGCCAACGGTCGGAAACTTAACTTATTAATAAATTATTATTATTATTATTTTAATTTTAACTAGGTATATGTAAAGTGTAGTAATCTTCACTTAAAATTGATTTATAGGAAGTATACTACTTCGGACTTCCTCTTGTTTAAGAATGATTGGAAGGACTAATCCCTTTGTTGTTTATTTAAGAAAATAAATGACAGCTATGAGTTTTAGAATTATTCAATGTATAAGGAACTCTATACTATTACTAGTTGATTGGAATATGAATTAGGATCATGTTCTATATTCTATACTTTATCTCACATCTCTTTTTAGCAAAAGTATTAATGATATATCGAATAACGAATATCTTTGCCACTCAGAATAAAAGCGATTCTTATTAATTAATTATTATTATGAAAAAAATTTAGAAAACAAATGCTACAAGTAATCCATGAGAGTCTATAGAGTCAAAAGGTGAAACTTAGCTTTTTTTTTTTTTTTTTTATCTCATTGCCACTATTACCACTACACAGTCAAGTTGTTCCGACCTTCTCTTTTTATTTATTTATTTATTTTTTCTGTAGATCTCATTTTCTTCCTTTTTTTTTTTCATTTTTTTTTGTGTTTTTATTGTGGTGGTGGTGTTGCGATTATGATGGTGACGATGATGAGGTGGTTGTTGTGATGGTGATAGCAATGATGTTATTGTTGTTGATGTTGTGGTGGTGTTATTAGTGGTGGTGGATAAATGATAAATTTAATTTGTCTTAAAACTTATTGTTCCGTAGGACTGTTATTAATTATATATTATATTTTGAAACTATTTTAATTTATAAATAAGAAAATTGATATATACAAAAAAAATTGAAGATATAATTTTTTAGGAAAAAAGCGAGAAAAAAAAGGAGAGATAGTGAGATGGGAGTAAAATATTGGGGTTAGTTGCGGCGGATTGAGCTGGTGCCAACACAAAAGAGGCGCATGTAACGGAGAAGGGGACAGTGAAGGTGGGAGAGCATCAGAACACGTGGTTGGTGGCAGATAAACACTCTCTCTTCTCTTCTCTTCTCTTTTCTCTCTCTTTTCTTGTCTTGTAGTGCATACAATTATGCCTAATACTACTAGAACCCTCTCGTTTCTTCTTATATACAAAATGTACTCTTGTAGCTGTAGTCATTAGTTTATATGGAACTAGCCGTTGAACACTGTCATCATCAATCATAAATCTACCAACAACATACATATAAATGAATCATCAAACACTAGTTTATTTTCTAGTCAGAAATTAATTCAGGGGTTGTTAGACCTATCATTGGGTCAACTCACCTTCAATCATTACATTACTCATTAGCAAGTCATTTGTTTTTTAGGGGTTTAATATCATTTATTAGAGATATGATCAAGATACTCCTTATTGTTCATAAGAATCCAAATATTCGGCCTTTTTTTTGGGAATAGTTATGTTTGGATGTGAATATTTGACCTAAAAAAATGTTAGAATGTGAACAAGAAGAAAAGGATGAAGAAAATGGCATTTCTTAATTGTCCTGTTTACATTTTATTGAGGGGAGATTGATAGATAAGAAGCCAATACATTCAGATCCAGAAACAAAAAGGCAAAAAACATGTTACCTTTCTAATTGTTAAACATTCAAAGGGATATGAATATGATTCTCACATCCAATAAGGCTATAACATTTGAGCAAATATCAATGTGAAAGAATAGCTTCCCTTTAATTTATAGGAACAAATATCAATGTGGTTTTACTCATTTGTGAGCAGAGTGGGAAAATGTAAATTCCTTCAGAAACAAAGACAGTATAACATTCTAATGTATAATGAAGCTCTCTGTAAAAGGCATAAGCAATGCTCCCTAATATTATACACAGCACCAACTTTCAGACTGTAAAGCCTATATATATAATTCTTTTTGACCTTGCCCAGAGGAAAATTGGGGCAAACGAATTTGAAGAAATGAATCACAACTAGAACCTTGATTAGTTAATTCTATCACTTTTGGGATCCATTTACAGCATGCAGATTATTTCCCCCAAAACAAAGAATCCAGGTTTTTATAAGCTAGCAACAGCATTGGAATCATCCACACTGTTGGCTTCACCATTGACACTGCCATTACTGCTCAATTGGTTCTTAAACTCCAAGCCATAGACATGTCCCATTTTCACACGCTTGGTCTCTAAATACCTCTTATTCTCTGGTGTGATGAGAGTTACCAATGGGATTCTTCCAGTAACTGTCAAACCATATCCTTTGAGCCCAACATACTTTGCTGGATTGTTTGTCATCAACTTCATAGAATGAACACCCAAGTCTCTCAATATCTGCACGTAGAAATTAAAATTCAAACTCATTTCAGGAAACTTTCATTAATCATATAATGATAACCATGCATTCCAATATTCTAGTCAAAGAGTATTCCAACTATATTACCTGTGCACCAATACCATACTCCCTAGAATCAACAGGCAATCCCAAATCCTCGTTGGCTTCTACAGTATCACGCCCATCGTCCTGTAGGTTGTAAGCACGAAGCTTATGTCCCAACCCGATACCCCTCCCTTCGTGTCCACGGAGGTATACAAGTACACCCCTGCCTGCAGCCTCGATCTGTTGCATCGCCAGTGCAAGTTGATTCCCACAATCGCATCTGGCAGACCCGAATATATCTCCTGTCAAGCACTCTGAGTGTACCCTCACAAGAACATCTTGTCCATCACCAATATCACCCTGTTAAAACAAGCAGCATTGAAAACCATAATGCTTAAAGTAGATAATGGCTAAGAAGTATAAACATCTCATTGTCTGAAATTTTTAAGCCTTGAAATCTCAAAGTACTCTTGGAGGGATTTTATGCTATTTGAACTGCTACTTTTAGCTAATGATTTTTTTATTGCATTTGGAGAAATAAAATTGAACCTCAACCACATGTAAATAGGTTGTGCTATACTCTAGATGCAATATACTATTATACATATTTACACTATCCAGAATGTTCATAGGCAATGCAATGTTTATGTAGTATAGTATAAAACATAAACACATTCACTTCTCACCTTAACCATTGCAATATGCTCAATCCCATCAAGGAGTGACCTATAACAGTAAGCTGTGAATGGTCCCCACATTGTAGGTATCCGGGCGGCAGCAGCATGAACAACGAGTTTATCTCTCTTTCTTCTATATCTGCCACAACAAGAAGCATAACTCAGTGTAACTTATAAGCAAAAGATGTATGACAGGCAGTAAAACCATGTCAAAAGAAATTAATTGCGGAACATGATTTTCTACTTATATATGTAATCATATTTAGGTGTATAAGTTATTATATCAGGCACTTTCTCATATATCTAGGAAAGTATAAGGGATTAAAATTATGGTATCCACTATCTGCAATTGAAAGCAAAATCGACATAGTATGAATAAATTGTTTAAACATTCCATGAAATGTAGCCACAAACCTTATCAAGTCAGCAATGGATACGACTTTCAAATTTTCACGCTCTGCAAACTCGCGAAGCTTTGGCAACCGAGCCATCGAACCATCATCATCAACAACCTCACAAAGAACTGCCACCGGATCCAAACCAGCAAGTACAGCAAGATCCACAGAAGCTTCTGTGTGTCCGGCTCTCTTTAGCACACCACCTTCCCTGTACTTTAGTGGGAAAATATGGCCTGGGCGATTGAAGTCACCAGGTGTTGAATCCTTTGATGCAAGAGCCAATACAGTGGTTGCTCTATCATGAGCTGATACCCCTGTGCTGGTACCATGTTTGGCATCCTGCAAGCGGATAATGTTGAATATATTGACTTTCATTAGTAAATGCCTAAACTAAAGAGAAGATAAATTTTCAATAATCTTTTTTGTTTAACTCATTTTTAAATGATAGCCAATGTCATAAAATCTACACAGAATGCAAATAAGATGGAACTATTTATGTTCAGTTTCTAGCTGATGACAACAAAGGAAAAACCCAATGTGAAGATTGCTTGTAGAGTAGCACATACCACTGTCACAGTGAATGCTGTACCCAGTTTCTCATCATTGTCCTTGCTGTTTACCATCAAAGGGAGTTCCAACCTTTCCAGATCTTCCTCCTTCATGCTCACACACACTATACCAGTTCCATGCTTCACAATAAAAGCCATGGCCTCCGGTGTTGCCAACTGAGCTGCCATTATCAAGTCCCCTTCGTTTTCCCGATCCTCGTCATCTACAACGACTACCATCTGCATCACAATCATCAATTAATTACAATCACCTCCAAAAAGAATTGAATTGTTTTAACTATAGAGAAAGAGTCTACCTTTCCCTGGCGAATATCTTCAATGGCCTCAGGGATGGATGCAAAACCCTTGGTGGGTGTGTCCAAATCAAGTTCATTCTTCTCAAAGCTAAAATCAATGCTTGAAGCCTTTCCAAATGCTATTGCATCATCAGGTTGAACCTCAATTCCAACAGAATTTTCAAGGGCATTGCCATTTGGATAAGAAAGTAGGTCACCTCCTCCAGAGATCAATGTAGCTTTGATTTTGGTAACAGCGTTAGAGCTCAAACGGACAAAGGGAAAATCAGATCCCTGTCCATTCACAATTGCTGAATTCAGTCCATTGAACAATTTGAACTGTTTGATTTCCCTATAATCAACACAAGATCAAATCAATAATTATAATTATAACATCTAAGCATAAAATCAAATGAGATAAACAAAGTTAGAATCCAAAATTCATTTGACACAATGAGCAGATAGCTATTCAGTTGAAAAATCCAACTTCAAATTAACTTTTTCAGACAAGTTTTGGTGAGACATAGAGCCCAAAAGATTTTACTTTTCTCCGAAAATCTTGGTTTTTGTGAAGTGAAAACTCCACACGTTCTATGAAAGATGAAGGGGAAAAAAGGGTCAACAGAAAAAGAGGATCTTGAGGATCAGAAAATGCTGTGTAGCCAAAATCCCAAAATGGTTTGGTGATAACTGATCTCAAGAAATGAAAAATATTTAGAATTTGATTTTAAAAAAAAAAAGGAGCAGAGGGTTCAGCTGACAGAAGAAAGCTATAAAATCATTGAAGGGGAACTAACCTTGTGTGTGAGAGTGCTGGTGAAGAAGAACAGGAAAGATTGAAAGAAGCCATTGACGTGTGAGAATGGTGAAGATGGAAGCTTTGGTTTGATTTAAGAAAATTTTAAAAAGAAAAGAAAAGAAAACCGGTGGGCTTGTTGTTGTGGATGGTGTGTTTTATATTCAAGAATGCAGAGAGTCAGAAGAAGAAGAGAGAGTTGTCAACTTGGAGATTGAGGAGGAGTAGGCAACAACCAATTATGCTCAAACTAACCAACTTCAAAATCCAAATATATATATGGATTTAATAAAAAAAATAATATGATACATGCATAATAATTAAACTAAACTATAATAATAATAATAATAATAATAATAATAATAATAATAAACCAACATGAAGATCAATAGGGAGCGAATGAGTTTAATTAGAGAAATAATGAGTGATAAAAAAGAAAAAAAAATGATATTAACTTCCTATTGTGTTCCTATTTTTTAATAATAATGAAGATAATAAAAAATATTTTCATGTGAATCAATATGATTTTTTTATGAATTATTATAAAAAATATTAAAATAATAAGGTGAAAGAAATAATGTTCATAACATAATTTAAAATATTTAATATTGTCTGAATTTGATGTAACATAACATGTTATATTTTTAAAATATGCCGGTATTCGTAAATAATAAGAATATTGTGCAAAATAAAAAGAAATACATTATAGCGTTTGATTAAATTAGGAAATGATATCTTAAATAATTAAGAAGGTGAATATTGGGGAATATTTCTTGGTGGCTATTTTTTATTTTTTGGTATTGAGGTGGTGCATGGTGGGGCATGCAATTACGTTTTTAGGCAATGAAAACGCCAAGAATGTTCGTGGATGGAGAAATAAAGTGCACCTTGACTATGAATATATTAAAATAAAAATAAATAAATATAGTGGCTGATATTGATTAAGTCTTCATCCAATGAATTGAATGAGGGTGGCGGCTTTTTAGTTTATAGTTTTAAGTTTTATTCTCGTCTTCATCAAATTTGTGGTTTTATTTTGACCATCACTTATTTGACTACTATCCTCTCTCATAGGATTCATATTCATCAATCATAATCATACTAACTTGCTAAGCTCGTTTTTCTTTTTCCTTGACTCCTCAAAGTCATAGGATGATGAGAAAACCTACACATTAAGCATGTCGTCTTTGGAATTTATCCAAAAATGTAAACTTGTTTGATTTTGCCAAATTGATCATAAATATAAAATGGTATATAATATAAGTTTTTATTTCATACCATTTTAGTCATCTCAACATACAAAAGGAAACATCTTAAAACCTGAACTCATAACTACTTCTGAATAAAAAAAAAATTTTTGGACCCTCAGAATAAAATTGTTGAAACATAAATTTTGGTTCTCGTGTAAAATTAATTATATTTAAAAATAATACAAATAAAATATGCTTGATACCTTTTCCCACCTTTTGGTATTATTTTTGGTGGTATGTGTTTCTTTGGACCTGGGTTGTACACTTGATGATACATTGTTTTTTATTGTCTCATTTGGGTCTGAGAGGGCCTTGTTGAGAGAGAACTTATTGTTATCCAGGCTCAATAGGAGAGTAACCCTTATGATAGCCCAACATGGTCGCCCATATGGTGATTAACCCACACACAAAATGGGCCTTGGCCCCGTTTTATTACCAAAAACACCCAACACACAAAAATAGGAAAAAAGCCAACCCAAAAAAAAAGGATAAATAATAGAAGAAGTCCCAAAATATTATTTAATAATATTTTTTTAAAAAAATAATATAAATAAAACAACCAATGTGTTATGCACATAATGAAATTGAAATTGTAATTTTAAGTTATTTAAGTAAAATTAATGTGTTCATTATATAAATTCACATTCAAGAATTTTATACATATGGTCTAAGCATAAATAAAAATAACAAGTGTATTCCTCAAACTCAACTTAACCACTGCATGAGTCTCAATTCAGTCTAAAGTAACTGCAAGCATGAACAACTTTTTTATATTGTCAAGAATTTTGTACATAGTTAGAGCGACCCTCACAAATTGCAAATACTAATCTATTAAGAACAAATCGGATTGATGCTAGAGCATCATCATTAGCTGGAATCGAAATGTCTGCAAGATTTGGATCACAATTTGTATCGACTAAACAAATGGTTGGAATTCCCAAAATCTCGCATTCTCTAAGCGCAGTATACTCCTCTTGCTGATCAACAATTATCACGATATCAGGCAACCTTGTCATGTATTTAATTCCACCCAGATATGTTTCCAAGTGAGATAGTTTTCTCTTCAACTTCGCAATATCCTTTTTCGGAAGACTGTTGATTATGCCTGTTTTCTGTTTCATCCTCAAGTCTCTGAACTCGCGAAGTCTTGTTTCTGTAGTATACCAATTGGTTAACATGCCGCCGAGCCATTTTTTATTAACATAATGACACCGAGCTCTTGTTGCAGCTCTTGCTATCAAATCAGCTGCTGTCTTTTTAGTGCCAACAATTAGGAATTGTCTCCCCTTGCTTGCTGCATCAAAAACTAAATCACAAGCTTCTGATAAAAAGCGAGCTGTTTTAGCAAGATTTATGATATGGACGCCCTTGCGTTTCGTGGATATGTAAGGTGCCATTTTCGGATTCCATTTTCTAGAACCGTGGCCAAAATGAACTCCCGCTTTCATCATCTCTTCCAAAGTTATGTTCCAGTATCTTTTTGCCTGCATTGTAGGCACTGAGGCAGAGGTGGCTGAAGCAGCATGAACTACTAAGTTATCTCTCTTTCTTCTATATCTGCCATGACAGTAAGCAAACTCGCTTTTCAGGTAAGTACAACAAATATCAGGTGTAGAAGTTTTGATATAAGGCTCTTTTCAAATATTTAAGATAGCATAAGTGATTTAAATTATGGTATCTGCACTTGCAAGCAAAATCTAGACACAGGACATGAATATGAACCAATGAAACTTCCATGAAATTTGGCCACAGACCTTAGCAAGTCAGCAATGGATGCAACTTTATACCTTTCACGCACTACAAACCGGGGAAGCTTTGGCAATCGATCCATCAAACCATCATTGACAATCTCAGACAGAGCTACCACTGGATACAAACCAGCAGGTATAGCATTATCCAAAGTAGTTGCCATATCATGAGCCAATACAACTGCGGTTGTACCAAGTTTAGCATCCTGCAAATGCATGGTGTTGATATGTAACAAATTCAATCAATAAATGCTTAAATAGTAAACAATAGATGGCATATTTTCAATAATCTTTCTCAAGTTGAATACACCTTGTTAAATGATTACAAATGTTGCATGAATTATTCAGGCACAAAATCTACCATATGCAACAAACTAAGTGCAATCCTGTATGTAAAAATTAGGTAAAAGCTCTTTTGTTAATTTTCACCATCAAAGGAAGTTCCATTGCTTTTAGATCTTCCTCTTTCATATTCACACAGATGATCTCAGTTCTAATCTTTACAATAAAAACTGTCAGTGTACCTTTCCCTGGAGAATATCATGTGTGGCCTCAGGAATGGAAACAAAACCCTTGGTGGGAGTGGCCAAATCAAATTCATTGTTGTCTGGTGACACTGATCCAAATGGAACTGCATCATCATCAGGCTGTAACTCAATTCCAACAGATTCATCGTTTTCATTTATCTCAAATCCTCCTCCTCCTCCTCCTTCAGATATCAGTGTAGCTTTGATTCTTCTTCTATAAAGAGCATTTTCACTTGGAATAAATTTAGAACTGATATGGACAAATGGCAAATCATATCCATTTACCACAATACAAGTATTTATAGTGGTTAGTGTTAATCCATTCAGCAATTTGTAGTGTCTGCATGCCCTATACTTAGCACAACATAATCATGAAATTAATAACTATAACATTAACATACAAATATAAAATAAAAGGAAATCATGAAAAATTAACAGAGAGAAACTGACCTTGGATGGGAGAGAAGTGACCAAGAAGAAGAATAGCAGAGATGGGAAGAAGCCATTGGGTTTGGGTGAAGGAAGGAACTAAGCAAGGTTTTGTTTGTCAAATCAGGGTTTAGGCTTATAAATTATAATAATCATTAATCAATATAATATGCTTTTTTTTGCAGTGATACCCCTTCTTTCCTTTTATTTTCACCACCACCACCATCATCATCTGATTTGGAAACAAGCATGCTAATGATAATGTACTTATTAAAGAAATAAAAATACCATTTTCATTAAACAAAAAAAAAAGGGAAAGAAATTTTCGTTCAAAAGATTTAATTAAAATATGTTGACGCAATTGATTCACGTAAGGCTGTAATACATAAAATGCAATTAAAAAAATTCATTACTTTACAAATTTGGAGCATTAACAATTTAATTCTTTAATTTAACGTCAGAATATATATTAACATTTTTAAGATGGCAATTTTTTTTTGGTTAGAAGAATTATTAAACCAAAGTCCCAAATAACAACAAAATGTAACTTCATTGCAGTTAAATTCATAATTTAAGTAATTAAATACTTTAGATTTCATTTTTTGTTTATTACTATGATATTTACCTACATCTATAATGTATTTTATTCTTTTTCAATTCACTTTCACATCCTTTCTCCAAATTCATGGTAAGCTAAAAGAACAATATAAGAAAATCCGTCTCATATACCAAGAAATTCTTGGAACTTTTATCTTTATAACATGAAGATGATAGAGGAAAAATGAAAGTCTTTTTATCCTGTTATCTGAAATAGCAGAAAATGACATCTACCAAATGAAACATGAGTCACAAAATTGTTGCATGAGAAAATTTTCAACTTAAGAAAAGAAAAACCCAAACAACTTTGTAAAGCCACCAATAATAGTTATAAGGAATCTACATCTACATCATAATCTTACTACTATTAATTTTTACATGAATCTCTTCCAATTTATGAGACCCAAAGTGATAATTTTTTTGTTAAATTTCCTAGATATTAACACAATTCAGAATTCACCTTATCATGATACCTAAATATTGAAATAACAGTATTGCATATTTTTTGTTGTTGTTGTAAAACCAAACAAAACAGAAGATGTTAAGAAACTCCCTATGATTTCCCTCCTCACATAAAAAGATCCCATTCCTCTGCCACAACAATGGCCACACCCCACTTTGGAATTACCGAACTAAAATGACACACATAAAAAAATAAAAAAGAAAAAAAACTTTATTATATAACTACCATGACTCAAAAAAACAAAAGGCTCTCTCCAATTCCCCAATCTTATTCTTTTTTATTCTCTGCTGCTAAAATTTATAACTTGCTAGTGCTTATTCTCTTCTTCTTCTTCTTCTTCTGAGCATCACTCATTTCCATTGCTGTTACCAATGGAGAGCTTAGCACTGCACTCGCTCTCCACCTCACCCTCCTTCTCTCTCCCATCTTCTCGCTCCTTCCTCCACCACCGTTCTCGACCCATCTTCACCAACAGATCACTGAATCCACAACCACGTTCAACCCCATCTCTCAAATCACCCATCATTTCTCAAGCTTTCTCCTTTCCTTCCAAAGCTTCAAACTTTAACACTTTCTCAAGACCCCAATTCAACTCAGTTAAAGCTTCTTCATCTTCACCAAAATCTCCGTCACCGCCGCCACTGCAGGGTGCAAAGCCCATTCCTTTGGTAATCTCCATATCCATAGGCCTCATTGTTCGTTTCTTGGTTCCAAAGCCAGTGGAAGTTACTCCTGAGGCATGGCAGTTGCTCTCAATTTTCCTCTCAACCATCGCAGGCCTTGTCCTGAGCCCGTTGCCCGTTGGAGCCTGGGCTTTTCTGGGCCTTACAACCGCTGTGGTAACCAAAACTTTAACCTTTGGTGCAGCCTTCAGTGCCTTCACCAACGAGGTGATTTGGTTGATTGTGATTTCATTCTTCTTTGCACGTGGATTTGTGAAGACTGGTTTGGGAGATAGAATTGCAACTTACTTTGTGAAATGGATGGGGAAGAGTACTTTGGGTTTGTCTTATGGTTTGACATTCAGTGAAGTGCTTATTGCTCCGGCAATGCCGAGCACCACCGCAAGAGCTGGTGGTGTGTTCTTGCCTATCATCAAGTCACTGTCACTCTCTGCTGGCAGTGAACCTGGCAATCCTACTTCTAAGAGGCTTGGAGCTTATCTCGTTCAGAACCAGTTTCAGGTTTGGTTTGTTTATAGTATTCACAGATATGTAACCATGGCTAGGATAATTGATGGATTTTGGCTAACAGAATGTCTGGACAGTAATATATGAGAATGATCACTATATAATTTAATATATAAGTTCTAATCATTTCAGGTAGAGATTTCATAAGGTTTTTAGCTATGATGCACAAATACTACATTTTTCACTAGCAAATGGGTATCTGCATCATATACTACTATCTTAAACTTCTTAAATTTGTGACTAATTTTTCATAAAATGTCTTATATAGTATCACACTGTACTGTGATACTTGTATTTGGATTTGTATTTGTGCATCATATAATTTAGGTTATTTTTCAGCTTGGCTTTTGTTAAAGAACTGAAAATCTGTCTTCAATATTGCTTGGTTGCTGTATGCTTCACTGGTTTGTAAAAATTCCTATTTTCTTTTATTCTAATTTGGTATGTTATGTTTTAGTATACATATTGTTTTATGAAAGGTGTTGCAAGTTGCAACCATGTCTGTCTATTTTGATGTGGCTGAATTCTCCTCTTCTGTATTTTGTTTCTTATTTGCAAATTTCTATCATGAGATAAT
This sequence comes from Stylosanthes scabra, assembly GCA_036250425.1. Classification (NCBI taxonomy): domain Eukaryota; kingdom Viridiplantae; phylum Streptophyta; class Magnoliopsida; order Fabales; family Fabaceae; genus Stylosanthes; species Stylosanthes scabra. Next base: position 34,036 of record JASCZI010000102.1, read on the forward strand.
GAAGTGACTTGTGCATTGCCTTTGTGACCTGTGACAGTCTGCTGGTAACTCTAGTGCTCTTTTCCTAACTGCTGCAGCTCAAAATCTGCTGTGTATAAAATTAGCAGAGGAGCTTGGGGTCATTGTTTCAAGCCCTTGGGTTACTTGGTTCAAGGCAGCTAGCTTGCCTGCACTTGTGTGTCTTCTTGTTACTCCATTGATTTTATACAAGCTCTATCCCCCCGAAATTAAAGACACACCAGAGGCACCTGCCCTGGCTGCAAAGAAACTCGAAAGTATGGGCCCTGTCACAAAAAATGAATGGATTATGGTTTCTACGATGCTTCTTGCCGTCTCTTTGTGGATCTTTGGGTATGTTTTATATACTCGTACTATGCATGTACATGAATTTTTTCTTGAATGATCTGTTAGTTTGTTGACATTTTGGGTGGTATAATCTGTCCCACCATCAAATAAACTATCATTGGATTGAATTCAGAATCATCAATATCTTTTGGGTTCTTGCAGAGAGAGTCTTGGCATAGCAAGTGCTGTAGCTGCGATGATTGGGTTATCAATACTACTTGTATTAGGAGTTCTTGACTGGAATGACTGCTTGAATGAGAAATCAGCTTGGGATACCTTGGCTTGGTTTGCCATTCTTGTAGGCATGGCAAGCCAGTTGACAAACCTTGGTATCGTAACCTGGATGTCTGATTGTG
>JASCZI010000102.1:34784-47628 GCA_036250425.1 Stylosanthes scabra
ACTAGCTGTTCTTCAGGCAGCTTATTTCTTCATTCACTACCTTTTCGCAAGCCAGACAGGACACGTGGGGGCTTTATACTCCGCATTTCTTGCTATGCATCGGGCAGCTGGTGTTCCTGGTGTTCTGGCTGCACTGGCTTTAGGTTACAACACAAATCTTTTTGGTGCAATAACACACTATAGTAGCGGTCAGGCTGCTGTATACTATGGAGGTTTGTCCTGTCCACGATGCGTGCTGTTTCTTTTCTTTTTTGTTCTTTCCGATTATTCAGTTCTTTAGCTTGTGCCTGTTTAGCAACTTTGTTATATTCCTTTTCTTCATACTTTACGGTGCATAATGTTTCTAATCTGTAACTTCTTGGCTGACATTGTTGTAATTTTTCCTCTTTGGCAGCTGGTTATGTCGACCTTCCTGATATATTCAAAATGGGGTTCGTTATGGCTGTTGTTAATGCTATCATCTGGGGAGGTGTTGGCGCTTTCTGGTGGAAATTTTTGGGACTGTATTGATTCCCATTTCAGTGTAAGTAAATATCAGTTTTTCCCAGTTTCAATAGGCCTGTCTTCTTCCCGGCCAAAAGAAAAGAAAAGGTCCTTCATGTGAAGGACAATTGAGCTCAACACAATTTTCCAATTTTCTGCCATTAGCTTTATCTGTCTCTTAGTTTTAGCTTTGGCACATTTATTTCACAAACAATAATTGATATTCTGATAAAAGGTTTTATGGAAACCTACATTCAAGATTTGAAATTAATTTGATCTTCAATGGTGAAGGTTTAGCCTGGTTTGAAAGAGTTCTTATTTGTGACTTATTCTTTCTTTTTCAGTGTTTTTATCAGTAGTGGTGCTAATTTCAAACATACTTTATTTATGGCATTTTAATAAACATTTAGACGATATTTTATTGTTTCTTCCCACTTAGGATACTGTGAAGTTGATAAAATATAATTGCATTGAACAACTAATGTCTTGTTTCGGTGCAGCATATCATTCTTATCCTGTACTGTAATGTGACAGATTGAATTATTATACAATCTTCCAAATAATGTTCTCCAATAATTACTCATCAATAAATTTGAGGTTATGATGAGCTTTGAAATGTGTAATTTGCTGCTGCTGTTGTAATGAGTATCTGAGACATTGCAGAAGATTCAGATACTCAATTGTGATGCACTTGAGCAATGTGATAGGAATAACTAGGAGGTGTTAAACTATCACTAGCCATGTAAATAAATTTAATAAGTGAGAGGGATAACAGCGCAGATAAGATTATTCTGCGAGATTCATTTATTGTCAAAGATGGATATGAATTTAAGGTCACATCGTCGGAGTTGAATGTCAACCGTTATTCTCCAGACTCCAGCAATGGCATCTGACCTTAACTATCTACCTACCTAAGTACCTAACTTTACATGTCCAAATTTTTTATATTAAAGCTAATAAATGATAACAAAAAGATCATTTAAATTAAGTTTCCCTCTGTGAGTACAGCGAAAGTACATAGGAAAGGCCTCTTAAATGTTTTCTCCCCTTCCTTTCAGTGCCAAATACATAACATAAGCTAACTAAAAATGATCACTTTCGTGATTTAATTTACAAGACTTCAAATTCATTATCCTATCTGCCAACTAAATACCATAGCTAACTAAAAATAATCACTTTCGTGACTTAATATGCAAGACTTCAATTTTGTTTTCCTTCCTTGGCCTTCAGTCTCCCGTTCTGTTCATATCAGAGAAGTCATCTATTGCTCCCAACTTTTCCAGGATCAAACTTTCTTGTTTAGCATCTGTTTTGCAGGTAGTTAAGAAGTTCTTGTTGAAAGCAAATCAAAATACGTTAAGAAAAAAAAAATTGTCTAGATAAACATAACATGCTATCAATGGATTTCCTGGAAAAAGAAATGGTTTTCCAATGGAGCATAATGGCACCAATTAGTTCATGATGAAGACAAGCTTGACTGCACAATTTATTTACAGCTACATAATGCAAGGAAAGATGACTAGCAAGGATACATTCCTGATCAGGGTTTTCAGTAAAATTGGAGTGCAGGGCATTCCCAATACAATCCACTATAGCTGAGGTAGTCATGGAGGACTCCACGCATAAAATTGCTGTGACGGCATCTAATCGGGTCACTTCATTTCTGAACATCAGCCTTGCATGAGCTGTCATTAAATATTCAAAGCATGTAAGAGGATAGGGAAGTTAACTGGGTAATTTCACCATAGTTCCAGTTGCTAACCTTGAGCTAGGCGTATTAAACTTTCCAGCATCCGGACGGTGGTCCTAGCTGCATTGCAAATTTGCAACATAATTTAACAACATAAATTGATGAGCATTAAACTTGATCTAGAAAGGGATATATTTATGTGAAACCTGCATTATGAGTTGCAGACTTCCTTTGAAGTTGATAATAGCTGGATATGACTCTTTCGGCCTCTCTTGTAAGGACTGGCCTGAAAGTTTCTTTCACATAGTGTAAATACCTGCAAAATTAGAAATAACCAAGAGTCTCTTACTGAGCCAACTACATTTAATTAAGTTAGGATGTAGAAAAACCAATGCAAGATAGGATTCAAAGTTCTTTTTCCTTTGTCTGCATGCAATGTTATCCATGGTCGTTAGCTGCATATTATACCTCTTGAGTGTTGAAAGTGGCCAGACTTTTGCTAGATCTTCATTGTTGTTGGCTCTATCAGGTTCTGCCTGAATATTATGTTTCATAAATGTGTTATATATGTACCCACTGGAAGCTTTTTAATGCACATGGTTATAGATGGCACCGTTATAGATTACCTCAGAAAGAATATGAGATGAAACTACTGCATCCCATTCAGGATTCTTTGTATCCAAGAGCACAAGGACAATATCAAACCTGCTAAGTAGAGGACCAGAGAGTGTTGTATTGACAGACAGAGCTACCTTGTGTTAAGTTTGACAAGAAATAAACTGAAGCAACTGTGAGTTCAGAATTTAGTGGCAAACTAGATTGGTATAATTACTACATGATAGTTCAGAAGTTTCTAAGCTAGCAGCTATAGGAAAAATATTTGTGGACTTGAAATTGTACATCAGTAATAACGAACAAGTTTTAAACATCAATTTAGAATAGTATTAAACAAATGTATATTGACTGAAGTGATACGTTGATCAGGATCATATTGCCCTTTAGGATTTGTGGCACCAAATACCGTTGTTCTAGTGCTGAGGGTTGTTACAAGACCAGCCTGGACAAAGCAAGAGAGTATGTAAGCAGCAGCCATGCTTTTGACCACAAGATATACGTCTGTATTGAGAAAAGCAAAAGTTCATTCAGATTTTCCATAACAGTATTCAAATATTCCACTCTACCTTGGCTACACTTATTGTCTGCTGCTCCATGGCTTCATGTATTGTTGCTCTGTCATGTTCCCTCATGCTGTTAAAACATAAGTTTATATAAACAATGCTAAGTATCATAAACAACTCTCCTGGAATTTCCATAAATCTGAACTTCTCATGAACGCATGCACTGACAACTACCCTGACCGACTTGAAGTGTCAAATTTGTTATGATAATGAAGAGTAGAACAAATTTAATGCAAATCTTGCTGACCCTTTTATTGTGGCTATGTGCATTCTTGAATCCTTCATAAACCAAAAGCCAAACTACTTTTTGTTATGTTATTTGTTTATTTAATAATTCTCTGGACTCAATCTAAGCATCCCAAAATAATTAAAAACAAAAACAATTACCGTCAAGACCTTACCTATCAAATTCATCTATGCAGCACAATCCTCCATCTGCTAAAACAAGGGCTCCAGCTTCCAGCATCCACTCACCTAAAAATTCCATAAATTGGAAACGAACTTAGTATAACCAATTACACGAGACACAGATCCAAGCGTGTCTACATTTAGATTTAAGTTAATAACATGATTGTATCGAAAAAAAAAAAAGTTAATAACATGCGCTATTATCATTTAATTGATGTATGGAAATTTGCCTCCATCCTTCACTGCAGTAACTGTCAATCCAGCACTTGTGCTTCCCAGCCCAGTGGTAATAACAGATCTATTGCTCAATTTCGCAGCAAATTTCAGAAACTGAGACTTTCCGGTGCCTATATCAAACATAAAGAGGCAAGTTAGAGAAAACGAGGACTAACTTTGTTTTGTCACTTCTTTTTTTCCCCCCTTAACTTGATGAAAAGAATTGACAGAACAGTTAACAAAAAGTTCAAATATATTATTAAGAAAACTGCACTCAAGTTATAAGGAGAAGTGTATCACCCACATTCTGCTTCAATTTAACAGCATAGAGAACATCATTGTATAAGAAACAATAGTGGCATAAAGCACAACAAAAGAACTTAAAAGAACTCCCCCTTCTTTGTATAATTGATGTCACTCTCACTGGTGTATTGTAGTATTCATGAAGCAACATAAATCAATCCATCTATGCTACAAACTTGAAACAAGTAATAAAACTAGTAGCATTGCTCCTATAAATCACATTAGAAATAGATTGCATACCAGGATCACCAACCAAGAGTAAGTGGGATTCCCCTCTTACCCTTGTTCCAGAAGCATCGACATGTTGGACACCTCCTATAAGTGTTAATGCAACTGATTGAAAGACAACAGACATGAAATGAGAAAGAAGATCATAACTAATGTCTTGATCATAGTATATTAGGTTACTAACATGAATATCGAAACAAAATAAATGAGAGCCTCCATATCACACTTTTGCTGCCCATCTAACTCCAGTTCAGGACTAATTTCTTTATGTAAAATCTTTTCAAATTCATGTATTTCCATCTACGATCTTTATGAGGTTCCTCTATTGAATGAAGCTGAATGGGACATATAGAGATCATGTTCTCATCTGTAAAAGATCCTCATTTCCACATGCCTAGATCAACCGAGTCTTATTGCATCTAATCTAAGTACTCATTTATGGTTCACAAATAATTGTTTATATTTATACTTTTTCATAAATTTAATCCTTCTGCCTTATCTTTCTCAGTATCATATTTTAAGGCTGTTGCATAAACTTTCTTTCCAACATGCACAAAAGTATTTGGAATTTTAGGATTTAAAAGTTAGAACCCATCATAGATAGACTTCATTTGTTCACTATCAACATGTACACGGCAGATATAAAACATGTCAAAACAACAAATCCTTGACAAAAATAGCAATATATAAATAGCCATCACCATGAATAAATGTTTACCAGCCAGCTTGACAGTAAACAGGCCAAATACTTGTGGGCAAATTCCCTGAAGAATAGCATTCCTCCCTGGGTCATTTTGAATCATACATGAAAGTTTTGCCATAGAACACATAACTCAAATGCTGTCATTAAACAGGTGATGGGTAACGTGAAATTCAGTCTCTTAACAAACAAAGCAAAATTGACTCCCAAAAGGTTTTTAAAAAAATTAAATTAAATGATACAAAAGATATACAAGAAATGTGTTCTTGGATACCACCTTTTAAGGGTGCATCTTTGAAATGTTCCCAAAACTGCTTGAATTTTGTAACTAATTCATCAGAAATGTCCATTTCTGACTTCAGTTGATTGGTCCTCCTGAAACAAGGAGAATGCTCTGCTTCCATTAAACGGAGAGTAGCTGACTTCAATTTATGGTATAAGTTAATTCAATGAAATCATTAAACGTGCGCTCACTTTAGGATATTAAACATATAATATGTGAATTATACTCTCCGACTGAGGGTGGCACGGATCTATCCTCAGACCAACTAACCAAAGGGGTTCTGACACAGAAACTGTGCCAAAACTGAATCAACCCAAATGCTTAGGCTATTGTATGAACTGTGGTTAGAACTAATTATAACCATTCAACGGCATGTAGGGGGAAAAAACTCATCTTCTTGAGGGGGAATTTCATAAGGAAACAGTACCAGTTAAAAGAACATGAGAAATGAATGACAAGCCAAGTTAGCAGACAAGACTGGCATCACAACCTCAACTATCCCCAGACTGCCCATAAACTATGAGTAAGGAAAAAAAGGTTTAGGACATGCATAAATAAATACTTTATACACTTTTTTATGAAAAGCAACATCAAAAATGACAAATTCTAGTAAGTTCTTTTTGTTTAACAAGGTTTTAAAGACAAAGAAAGAGAGAACTTCTTCACCTTACATTGTTGGCTATTAATACAGGATCAAGGTCACAGCGCACATCCTTCAACTCTGGAGACCATTTTGCAGTTAAGAGACCAGTGACAATCACATCATCTGCACGTACATGAGAATTCAAGTCCTCAACCAGCCAAAAAATTAAAAATGCATTTATGTTCCAGCACTCTAGCTTTAGCATGTGAGAGATCCTCAATTGTTAAGGGAAAAAATTACCTTTCATTTTAACTGAAAATAGAAAAATCTATGTCCAGAATATTCAATCTGACATAATATTCAATCTATAAAGAGACATAATAAATTAATAAATTTATTTCTAACCAATTTTCCTACATACTCTGTAGTCTAGGCAGAAAACAGTTGTTAAAACACCATGATCATGTCATGCAATCATATTGAAGAAGAGAATAAGAATCAAAGCCGAAGTAAATACCTCCAGCTTTAACAACATCAACCAGATCATCCTGCAAGATGACAAGAATTGAACGAGGAATGGCCCCAACACCTAGCACCTGTGTACTTTCTTGGATTTTTATCTCCTGATAATCATGGCATACTACAGTATTTTCTACATACTGGAATTTCGTGCCTCCACAGGGCTTCGACTTCTGCCATTAGGAACAAGTAATTAACATAACCAAATGAAAGAGTCATCTAACCAAGTATGCTATTATCGGATCTACAGAAGAACAAAGACATAACATTGCAAGGGAATTCTAAACTTGACATATAGCTAATGTTACATTTTAATACATGGTCCATTTGTGGTGAAATGAAATATTTAAATCTCAGATGTAGAAGATACCTGAAAGGGGCAAATTGAAGGTAATGATATGGAGTTTCGAGCTTCAACCTCAGGATAAACTGTGAAGCTGTACACATGCTTTGTTAATCCAATTAATATATTGCTTCACAATAAACTTCATCTTACCATCTACTGTCACATGTGATAATCCTGAGCTAATCTTATCCTTATGACATATAATCTAATGAAAAACTTGAATTGAAAAAAGAAAAAAAAGTGCTCACCTCTTCTTGCATTTGTTGCACATATACTTCCTCTCTCCTTCATGCATCTTGATTGCTCCAGACCTGATTACAGTTCCTTTCACAGTGAGAAGAATCCCGCGATGCTGCACTCGAACGCGCCCTATACTCGGAAACGTCTCTAATTCCATCATCCAAAAAAGAAACACACACAGACACACACACCTTCAATATAAGTGTCCTTATTCCTTAGTTAAGGGGAATTACAACAAATACGTTTAATGCAAACGAACCAGAGAATTCAAGGGGAGAGCCACTGATGTTAATTCGAACATGAATGAAATTCTTCTCAACAGCATTCTTCTCTTGCTCCAAATCTCTCAACACGATTCTCTGTTAAACCCGAAACATAAACCGAAGTGAATTGCAGCTTCTTTTTTTTCTCTCCAAATGAATAAAGGAAATGAAAGGAGAAAGAAGAAATTCAAAACGAACGTGAGACAAGAGAGCAGCATTGTCGAAGGCTTGCAAGTAAGGGGTGGGTTCGGAGAATATGAGACGCGCAAGGTGAGGATGTTCCTCCATCAACTCTGCGAAGCTAAGAGAAAGAGAGAAGACTAGGTTTCAGGTTTGAATATGTGTTGTAGAAAGTCAAAGTAAAAGTGAAAGTGAAGCAGAAAAGAGTTACTCGATGAAGAGAGCGTAGTGAAGATTGGGATCGGGAGAGGAAGCTATGGACCGGAGCTGGTGGGAGTGGTAGCGGAGCAGATAAGCGGCCATTGGCTTCTCCCACTCCCATGGATCGCTCTGCAACTGCTCCTCCATCTCCATCATCGCCTACACTGCTTCACTCCTCGCGGGTTTTGGCGCCAAACCAACCAACATCACTTTTTTTTTTTGGACTTGTTAGCAAATATCAAATTATGTAGGCCGGCCCAGCCCATTAGCCTAGTTTTTCTGGCGGTGAAAAAAAAAAGATGCTAGATCCTATAAACCCTTTTTTTTTTTTTTTTTGCCCCGAAATGAAGCCAAACACGGCTTAACGGAAGCAGCGAACATCGGCTTTAATGGCGAATGCAGCAGGGTCCCATGGCGGCGGAAATGAACCCCGGCGAGTGCTGGAGTTCTACAGTGGAATCGGCGGCATGGTAACTAATGCTCCATTAATCCTCCTCCTTCCATAAAAACCTACAATCCTTTTTTGTTTGAATCTAAATGCTTTGTTTCTATTAGAGGTACTCTCTGATGCGAGCAGGGGTGAATGCTCAAGTGGTTGAAGCATTCGAAATCAACGACAGAGCCAACGACGTTTACGAGCATAATTTTGGTCATCGTCCTTATCAGGTCTTTGCTTCTTCTGCTTCTGCTTAATGGTTAATTGAATTCTGATACAGTAATAAAAGCTTCGTGATTTTGTATAGTTCTAGTTAGTTCAGTGTCTCCAGGTTATTCAAACGTAGTAATAGTCAGGTTTTAGTATATTATGTTGTGTTATGTAGAAAGTTCAAATCACTTTAAGTTAAAAATTAAGGATAAACAACTTTAGATCAGCTTGATCCAAAAATTAATAGGATATATTTGTATAGTATGATCTTTTTGTGCTTGAAATTGTTGGTGTTCTCGTCATTCAATGTACGAAGTTCGACATTGGCTATTTTTTGGAAGCAACATGAATTTCGATACTTAGCTACTGAGGCACATAACTGAGATAGAAATCTTGTGCTGATACTGGTTTTGCTTGTGTGTGTTTGCTTAGGGAAATATTCAATGCTTGACTGCGGCTGATCTCGACAGCTATGGTGCAGATGCATGGCTTCTTTCTCCTCCATGCCAACCTTACACGCGCCAAGGTGAACCTTCCCCCCCCCCCTCATTTTCCTATTTTGCGGATTACTTTATCCTATTTTAGCCAACGTTTCTCAATGATCTTGTGTTAGGTCTCCAGAAGGACACTGGTGATGCTCGGGCATTTTCTTTTCTTCAGATTCTTGAGCTTATGCCATTCTTATTGAAGCCTCCAAGCTTGTTATTTGTAGAAAATGTTGTTGGCTTTGAGGTTTGTTAACTTGGATTTACTCATTAAGTACAGGGTTTCATTAATGATTTCCTCTATTCACTTCCTTTTTCTTTGTACTTGTGTTGCATTCAGACATCTGATACACATGCAAAACTGATTGAAATATTGGACAGAACAAATTTTGTTACACAGGAGTTCATTCTAAGCCCACTGCAGTTTGGAATCCCGTATTCTAGGCCTCGATATTTTTGTCTGGTAGGGTATTATGGTCCTTGGTGTATACTTTGTTTTTATCTTAAATGGGTGTTTTAAAAGATTTTGGCTGTATTCTATGTCATCAAGGAATCATCTGGAACTATCCTATATGCTTTGGGATATGATCATCTGATTGTTATCTAATTGTTTCAGGCTAAGAGAAAGCCCTACTCTTTTGTTAATGAAATTTGGAACAGACAGCTGATTCAATCTCCAAGACCATTATATGAACATTTTCATAGGCAAGTTATTGAAGACGATTTATCACAAGAGGACAGGCATAAGTTGTTGCAGTCATGTCAACCTATTGAATGTTTTCTTGAATTAAAGAATCCTAGCAATAATATTGAGGTTGAAACTGCAACTTCATTAACTGGTTTGTCTAATGGCAATCCTAGAACTTTGGGGGAAGGTGATGATAATGTCTGTGACACTTTACAGCAGTATTATGTTCCCCTGAGCTTGGTAGAGCGGTGGGGAAGTGCTATGGGTATCCTTGCATTAATTATTGCAGTATATTCAAATCAGTGTATTATAAGTTTATTATTGTCTATTCTGTTTCCAAAATGTTTTAACAGTATTATTTCTCAACTCTCATTTCCTTAAGAAGAGCCTAGATGTTGTCTATCCTGATTCAAAGCGCTGTTGCTGTTTTACAAAAAGTTATTACAGATATGTGAAGGGAACTGGATCCCTTTTGGCAACCGTTCAGGTAAGATTTCTAATCAGTAGAAATATTTTTTGATGTATTGTTTGTGTTCTCATAGTTGCGATTTTGATGGACTAAATCATTGATACAAACTGAAATTGTTACCAATCTACCACATTGGGTAGCTATGAAACTGTTCTCACTCTTTGATGTCCTCCATTTTGTACGTTTAGCCAAAGAAGAGGGACAAAGCATCATTAAAGGAGCAGTGCCTTAGATATTTTACCCCTAGAGAGGTGGGTTGTTTCTTTATACCCATTATTCTATAGCTTCTTTTTTGGCACATGGCATTATTCTATAGAATGCCATGTATTCGTGTCCATGAATGCTCTGATAAATCATAAATGAAAATGTGTCCCTGTAAAATTGTCTTGTCTTCATTCCAATGCATATAACTAATCTACAAGGTACCTGTGGTGTCCCATAACTAGGTTGCAAACATACATTCGTTTCCTGAAGATTTCAAGTTTCCAGATCACATCAGTCTCAAACAACGGTACGCCATTTACTATTTCGAACCTTAGCGTCAATTCCAAGTAGAAACATCCATTGGGATGTAGTTATTGCTGTAGAATTTGTGAATTCAATATTACCTGCTTTTTATGGCCAGAGATCAGATAATTGTCCATATTGGGACGCATAATTCTATTGTTTTTGTTAATCTTACCAATCTTTCTTTTGTAGGTATGCTTTGCTAGGAAACAGTTTAAGCATAGCAGTTGTTGCTCCCTTACTTCAGTATCTTTTCACCAACCTATAGTGTGATTTTTTCAGCCACGTTCATTCACCAGCAGCAGATATTTTTCTAATCATGTCATTGCCTCCTACAATTTTTGCAATGATAATCGGAGATCATCCGACTAGTTCATTTCCCCGAAAATCACTTCAATCAGAAGTCATGATCTAAATGCCACCACAGTCTGGGCATTTTCTACTATTAGTTTAGTGTGTACAATTCTGTGACCATAGTTATCAATATTGACTCTAGGTGGTTGTGAAATGTAATCGGAATTTGAAAGGGATTACAAGTGTTATATTCAAGCATGTATATATCTTTTTTTTTGGTAATGTAGCATGTATATATCTATGCATATTACTATCTTTTCTATATTTGTTAATCAAACAATGAAAATAAGTAAATAACTTAACAACCTTGAAAAGCACACTTCAAACCCCGTTAACCAGCTACCTAAAAACCAATTTAACCTTGTCAAGAGATGAAGCCAACTCAGTAACTCACAACAGAAGGGTCCCATCGCCTAATGAATAATATGACTATGCTTCTGATTAATTATCTACAAATCAGTCCAAGGAGTTCATATATTTATTCTGACTTAAAAAAGTATATAAACTAATAAGATAAACAAAAAATTGCACAAAAACATAAGGTGCAGTGTCATTAAGTTGGAACACAGGGCAACACCTAATTGCTATTGTTGAAATCTGGTAGCAACCGCATACTGACAATACACCCCTGATAGAAGAAATCCTCGTTCATTCATGCATAATAATAATGATACTACGACGTAGAAGGATATAAATTTAGCATCCAAAAGTAGGCATCACTAGGTAAGTTCAGATATGATAAAACATTATTGTTAATATGGACATCAACAAAAATACTGATAAGTGCTTAACACAACAGGTATCAACTAGTGCCTAAACTGTGATCTACACGAACATCATCAACTCTGGTCTGCTGTACACATTGTTCTGCTCATCCTCCAAGATAGGGTATGCCGCTACAAGAGCATCCTGAGCTCCGATATACAGTGAGTTATAGATCTTCCAATACACTTCCCTAACCTTTCTTGCTGGGTGGAACAGCCCTTGGAGGCAGTAGTTGAGAATAACAGCAGCACCCAAGGCTACCCTCATTCCTTCAATGGCTTCCATCACAGCGTTGATCACATGCGGAGAGGTTTCAAAAATGTTTGGCCAGACATAGTTCAGCAAATGGACTAAAGCATCCTCACAACCCAATCCAGCTACTCCCAGTGCCATGTGCTTCACAGCAGAAGCCGCTGTCTGCCTATGAACCAAATCTCTGTCCATGAGAGCATCCTCAAGCAATGGAGTCACAGCATAGATGTAATCCTTCCCCATTTCACCAATGTATTCAAAGAGAAAAGAGAGTGACTTAAGGACACCATTTTGCACATTGAGCTCAGGCACACGGTACTCATTCATCAAAGCAGGTAACACAGTGAAAGGTGAGCACGTCTCTGCAACTATTGCAATTGCCACAGTTGTGCAGACACGGTTCTGCCTCTCCTGAACCTTGAGGTTATTCAAAAGAGTTGCCAGGACATCCTGTGGACCAATGGCTTTTGCAATATAACCAAAAGTGTTCACAGTCGCTCTTCGAATTCCCTTCTTGTGTGCCTTCAGCATCTCAAGAAGCTCAAAACAGATCCTCATCCATTCTCTAGCTGGCACAAACTCTGCACCACGGTCAGCAATTCTACCCACAAGATCAATACAATTTTCCTGCACTTTCTCATGCCTATTCTTCAAAATTGGTGTCAACCTAGGAAGCAAATCTTTGATAGGTGGAGTCATCTTCGTCATACCAATAACATTGACGATTGACTTCAGAGCTCCCAAAATTGAACCAAGAACTTCGGGATATTCCTCTCCCAAATATTCATACAACACAACACCAAGATGGCCCATCAGTTGTTCCTCATGGCACTGCTTCATAACAACAGCAATCCTTG
>JASCZI010000102.1:86233-107753 GCA_036250425.1 Stylosanthes scabra
TAATGGGAGGCAGGCTGAAGATTCGTCAGGTCTGGAAAATGTTGAACGGACAGACAAGTCTTCTTTGAGGGAGGACATGCCTTCAAGAAGCTCCAGGATGGATGCCCTTATTGAAATTGCTCAAAGCTCTATCATGGAGGATTGTGACATGGAGCCTGCCTCGGAAGTTGCTGCTGGCAGCTTGGATCAAGATATGAACCTTGTGTCTGAACAGCAAATGGAAGATAGCTTAAATGGCACAAATGAAGTTCAAGATTTAGATCAGCAGGGTAGTCCACAGTTACACATGGATGTGGAAGAAGAAACTGATGATGATAGCCAAGTTATTGATGCAAAGATGGTTACTTGTCTCGATCACACGGGTTTGTTACGTATAAATGAACAAAATGGTATTCCAACTATTGAGGGGTTTGATAATTCTGGGATTGATGTGGGAGGAGCTTCTCAAGGCCCTTTGCTTCATATATCTTGCAAGGACAAAATATCAGAGTCTGGAGAGAATGAAAATTTTTGTTGCTCTAATACCAAAGAAAAGTCGAAGTTTAAGGAAGACAACAGTAATAAGAATGAATTGGGTATTGGTTTAGATGGTTGCAAAGATGTACCTGTTAGGACAGATGTTCAAGAGATCCTAATGCCAGATTCTGACAAAAATGTGATCGACTCTAGGGTTTCTAAATCACCTGTATCCCAAATGCAATCTTTGGATTGTTCTCCTGCTTTCAGCTCTGATAAGGTATAAGGCGTAACCTGTGGGATGCCTTTTTTGTAGGGGATCTTATATGTTGAAAAACTAAAGGGTACCCTATTAAATCAAGGTCATCCTAGAAAGTGATTGGGGTCTTTCATATGTGCACAAACATGCATGCATGCATGGCATGTGGGATATCATGGTTAGCTCCAGCTTTTTTACTAAATGTATTGAGGTTTATTTTGTATTGAACCATTGTATTTAGTATACAGCTTTGAGTATAGTTTTTTCTGGATCCATAACCATCGGGTGGTTGTTGTTGTTGTTGTTTTTTTTTTTCTTTAATCTTTGTGGCCAAACAAAGTACATAGTACATAGTTCTAAACTGCTAAAGGGAAAAGGTTTATGAGGATTTAGAATTCCCCATTATTAACATCAAAGATCCTATTCAGCATTTAGCTACCATGTGCACCCCTGCTATGACATGTCTCAACCTAGTCAGTAGGGCTGATGTTAACCCTGAAAAATTATTGTTTTTTATTGCTTCTTGACAGGTAGGAAAACAATCTTGTACTGAAGATCATGAGCATAATAATGTGAAGAGGTTCCAGGAAATGGATGATTCCCTTTCACTGCCTGACGTGCAAACTGATACGGTAAACAAAACAGTGATGGAAGGAACATATCCCACTCCAGTTCAGGTTGAATCACAAGAAGTTATGCAGCTTACAAGTGCGTGTGTTTGGTGTGGAATAGAGTTCAACCATGATGCTGTTAATTCTGAAATACAACCTGATTCTGTTGGATTCATGTGTCCAGCTTGTAAGGCGAAAATCTCTGGTCAAATTAATGTGTTGGACAGTTGATCACCAAATCCCAACCATATTTAGACTGGTAATTACTGATTTACAGTGGCTGTAATAGCTGCAGTTGAAGGGAAGTGTATTTGATTTTGTGTTTACTTCATCAAACCTGTAGCCTCTTGCTTTGGCAGCTGAATGATCCATGAGAGATCAGTAGAAGATGACCCAGAAGAGATTTTCCAGCATTTGTTGCCGATGGTATCACTAGTTGTGGCCATGATCAATTTATCCTTGTTTGTAATCACACATGGTCCTGTATCTCTCTCTCTCTCTCTCTCTCTCTCTCTCTCTATATATATATATATATATATATACTCAGGGGAACTGATGATACTCTGTTGTAATATTTTGTGCTGCATTCTATGTTATCTTACTGCCGTTATACAGTACTTAGGCCTTTGAATTTGAACTTCCTAACGAAACTAATCATGAGGTGTACTTTTTAAGAGGTACAGCATTTTACAAAGCAGATTAATACCCTGTTATCATATGGTTTGAAGTATGAACAAACAATTATGAACGCTATTTGAAATTAAACTAGTAGTATGCAAACTCATGCATGCGTAATAAGTGTGCATGAGCATGGATTGTCATGCTCAATGGAATTTTCATTTTGGGCCGTCCATTGTCACAGGGATATATCATTGTGCAAAAGTAAGTCCACACAAGCAATTAGACTTGATTCTCTCTTCAAATTATATCCATACTATGAACTTATTCATATGTGTTGGTATATTCGCAATCCACTGGAGGAAAAAAATACCAAGTAGAATCTGATTCTAGATAATTCTCATTTCAACCGAAAGGAATATAATACAACACAATATATACAACAAACAAACTGAGTTTAATTTAATAATGTTTTCTTTCTCAAGTTCCTAATAATATTGAGCAGAAGTTCAGAATCATCATCATGATGATGGCATGTAGAAGAGCAAGATGCATGCAGTGTGGAAGGGTGTTGGTGCCAATGCAAGCCTATAATGTTTACATTCTCTGTTCTGGCTGCCAAGGCTATCCACAAGTCCGACCTAACCACCCCTTACCAGATAGTACTCCTCCAAGTTTTGCTCCTGCCTTTCCGAGGCCTCGCCCGCGCCCGCCACCGACGCCGCCACTGCCACCTCCTTCTTCTCCTGCTTCTGCATATGGTAAGAAGAGGGCTGTGTTGTTTGGTATTAGCTATGGTAAGAAAGTTAACAGGATCAAAGGTGCTGTGAATGATGCTCACTGCATGAAGTACTTTCTCATTGACAAGTTGGGTTTCCCTACTGATTCCATTCGCTTGCTCACAGGTACCTACTATATATGTATACCATGCCACTATTATTCTTGTTAATAAATTATAATTTACATGTTTTATGTTAGGTGAAAACTCAGGTACTTCACGTGAAATTATCATTTTAAAGCCGTTAGATTACACTTTGGTCAAACATGTCAAATTATCTAAGGATGTTTAACAAGTAACTTCACATGAAGTCGACTGCATATGAGTATCCACCTTTATGTTATGTCCTATGGTTTGATTTAGTAAATTTCGAAAATGATGATTTTAGTTTTGTAAGCTTAACTTGTGAAGAAATGTTGTGCATGTGCAGATGATCCGGAGGAGAGAAACCCTCTAAGGATCCCAACAAAGCACAACATGAGAATGGCTATGAGGTGGTTGGTGGAAGGTGTCCGGCCAGGGGACTCATTGGTGTTCTACTATTCCGGCCACGGATCAAGGGAAGTTGACCATGACATGGATGAGGTTGATGGGTATGATGAAGCAATCTGCCCTGTTGATTATGAGCATGAGGGCAAGATCATTGATGATGAGATCAATGCTACCATCGTCCGCCCTCTCCCTCGTGGTGCCAAGCTCCATGCCCTTGTTGATACATGCTTTAGCGGAACTGTTCTTGATTTACCATTCATGTGCAGGATGAACCGGTTAGTTAGTTAATTAGTCAGTTAGTTAGTTAGTTATTAAGAGGAGAGGGTCTAATTTTTCGCTTTGAATTGAAACAGAAAAGGTTATTATGGATGGGAAGATCATAGAAATCCAAGAGCTGCATACAAAGGAACAAGTGGAGGAGTAGCTGTTTGCATATCAGCTTGTGATGATGATGGAAATGCAGCAGATACATCGGTTAGTAATATGATTCAATTCATTCACAATATGATTCAATTCATTCACATAGAAAACTATTATCCTTAAAACTAATTAAGAACAGAAGCTAAGGGTTATGTTTTGGTTGATTAGGCATTTAGTGGCATGGAAAGTGCTGGAGCCTTGACTTACAATTTCATTCAAGCAATGCAAGGTGAACCTAAAATGACTTATGGCCGCTTGCTTAATGCAATGCGCTCTACAATTCGCAATGCTAAGGAAGGAGATCACCAACACCACCATGACGATTATGGCTATGGAATGAACTCTCGTCTGCACTATGCTCATGTATGTAAAAATAAACTATTATGCCTTTCTCTTAGGCTTATCTTGTTCATAACAACATGAAACTAATAACTTGATCCTAATTTTGAAATGCCTTGTGCATGCAGGAGCCACAGTTATCATCATCTCACAAGTTTGATATCTATTCAAACCCCATTTTAATGTGACCAAACAAACAGGGCAACTACTATACTGTTACAACGTGTGTCCTAGGGGGAACTTGTCCCGTTGGAATGTTACAAAATGTTTAGAACTTATATAGAGGTGTATATATACTAATTAATAAGGTTATCCGTCTTAATTAATGACTTGTTAATTATCCATGAAAATGCCTTTTTTTCCACTATAGAAATGTGGATAAAAAATTAAAAATGGTTACTCCAAACTTGGGTGAACTAAGTACCAAACATTGATACTAAGATATCATACATTAACTATTATATTATAGATTTCACTAAATTTTATGTGGGTATATCAGAAGACAATATGTTAAACTTGTATATATATGTTGCTTAATTTGATGTTAAGCCAAAATCCAAGGCTCACCTTAAAGCCAAGCTATTGGCCCTGTATATTTTACTCTTCAACTATGGATTCTTTAATTGTCAAATAACTTGTTAATGCAATTCTTTGAGAACATGATGGAATCAACAGTTCAACACAAACATCCAAGGGCTTCATTTAAGCATAACCTATCTTAGATTATCAAAAATCAATCTTTTGTTTTTAGAATTTCTAAATTATGGAACCTGATACGCGCCCGTTGTCACAGAGACTCTGGTAAAAAAAGGTGAAGATATATACTAAGCATTTACTCAAGATTGTTCATAGGAAAGTCCACACAAGCAATTAGACTTGATGTGATTCTCCCTTCAAATTATATCCATAGATTTCATTTTATGGACTTATTAATATGTTGGTGTGTTGATATATTCGTAGTCCACTAGAGAGAAAAAAAAAATGGAAAGTAGAATCTGATTCTAGACATGTCTCATCCCAAAAAAAAGTGATACAATACAATAGAATAATACAAACAGCACCAGACTGCATTTGAGGTGATGAACATATATTGTGTGTGTTCTTCTTTCTCCTCAAGTTGTTAGCATTGTGCAAATTAAAGGATGGCAAGTAGAAGAGCAAGATGCATGCAGTGTGGAAGGCCTGTGGTGGTTCCAATGCAAGCCTATAATGTTTACATTCTGTGTTCTGGCTGCCAAGGCTATCCACAAGTCCAACCCAACTACCCTTTGCTCAACAGCACTCCTTCCTTCATCAACTTTGCTCCTGGTTTTCCGAGGCCTTGTCCGCCACCGGCTTCTCCTGCTTCCCCATATGGTAAGAAGAGGGCTGTGTTGTTTGGTATTAGCTATGGTAAGCAAGCTAACAGGATTAAAGGTGCTGTGAATGATGCTCACTGCATGAAGTACTTTCTCACTGACAAGTTGGGTTTCCCTACTGATTCCATTCGCATGCTCACAGGTACCTAATTGCAAATTAGATAACTCCACTTTAGCTTATCTTGTTAATTTTGTTATGTTTTACATGTTTGATGATTATGGTCCAAACTTGGTGTACTGAGCTCGGCTTATTAACAATTGAGCCTAGATTTAGAGTTCAATTTTAGTTTACTTTGGTGCATGTGGTTTGCAGATGATCCTGGGGAGAGAAACCCTCTAAGGATCCCAACAATGCACAACATGAGAATGGCAATGAGGTGGTTGGTGGAAGGTTGCCAACCAGGGGACTCATTGGTATTCTACTACTCCGGCCACGGATCGAGGGAAATCGACCGGAACATGGATGAGGTTGATGGGGTTGATGAAGCAATCTGCCCTGTTGATTATGAGCATGAGGGCAAGATCATTGATGATGAGATCAATGCTACCATCGTCCGTCCTCTCCCTCGCGGCGCCAAGCTCCATGCCCTTGTTGATACATGCTTTAGCGGGACTGTTCTTGATCTACCATTCATGTGCAGGATGAACCGGTTAGCTAGTTAGTTAGTTAGTTAGTTAACAAAATGTTGAGATGGAGGGTCTAATTTTGTTTGAATTGAAACAGAAATGGGTATTATGGATGGGAAGATCACAGAAAGCGTAGAGGTGCATACAAAGGCACAAGTGGAGGAGTTGCTGTTTGCATTTCAGCTTGTGATGATGATGGAAATGCTTCTGATACATCGGTTAGTATGTAATAATAATAAGGAAAAGTATAGGTAATCAATATTTTTCTAGAACATTCGAAATATAATGAAGTAGAACATCTAATTTAAGTTGTTGGCTGATGCTGACTGAATTTTTGTTGGTTACCTAACATTGTTGTAATAATAATGCTTCATCAATGATTAATACTAAAACCAGAAGCTCTAATTAAGCTAAGTTCTTTGTGGTTTGTTTGATTAGGCATTTAGTGGCATGGAAAGTAGTGGAGCCTTGACATACAGTTTCATTCAAGCCATGCAAGATGAACCTAAACTCACTTATGGCCGTTTGCTTAATGCTATGCGCTCTACCATCCGTGAAGCCAAGCAAGGACACTTTGGCCCTAACCACCAAGACTATGCTGCCATGGACTCTCGCCTTCAATATGCTCATGTAACTAATCTTCTCTGATCTCTTATTATTTATGCTTATGCATTTCTCTTGTTGCTAACAGCATGAAACTTGATCCTATATGCAGGAGCCTCAGATATCATCATCTGACAAGTTTGATATTTATTCAAAGCCCATTTTAATGTGAAGAAGCTGGGTTGTTACTGTTACAGAGGTTAGGTTTGGCTTCAATCAAAAACAGAAGCAGGGCAACTATACCATACTGTTACTGTTACTGTGACTGTTACTATTACTATTACTATAACTGTAATAACCGTTGCCTCGCTGTATTAGCCAACCAATAAACTCCACGTGTATACTAACTAATAAGCCTATGCCTCTCTAACGATTCGTGTAACTTCTTCCTTTACTTGTTAATTATCCATTAATATACGCTCTTTCTATATGGTAATCTGTATCAAACTTTGGATGAACTAAGTGCCAAACATTGAGAATGATATTATTACACTCTTCAACTTCAACTGTGGGTTCTTGAATCCTTGGATAACTTGCTAGTTCAATTCGTTGAGAACATGATAGAATCAACAGAAATAAACAACCAAGAGATTCATTTATAAACAGAAATAAACAGAACCAATTCTAGATCAATTCTCCTGAGAACCTTTCCGAGGAAAAAATAGTTACATTTATTTTATGACTATTTTAATTTTAGTTTAAGAGATAAGAGTTTCTGAATAAGAAATAAAATTAAGGTGAATACTCAGATACAGTCGATTTTACGTAAAGTTGGTTGTTGAAATATCTTTAGATATTATAACATGTTTGACTAAAGTGTAATCTAACGATTTTAAAATGACAATTCATATGAAATTAACTGCCTCTGAATTTCTAAAAAAAATAAAATTAATCATAACGTAGTGTTCTAAGCATAATCATGCTACATCTTCATGCACAGCCACGTTAAGAGTTAAAAAGAGATATTTTTAAAGCGTGTGATTAATAAATAATTGGCAGTGAAGAAGATGGTAGAATATATATTAGGCATTGTTGAAGCACATCATATAAATATTCCTATGATGCGTCATTGGCGTGATTATATATATAGTTTTATTTCTTGTAAAAGTAAAATTTTAATTTGATATTTGAAGTCATATATTCGCCAACCATGCCTAACCTCTCTCTTTCCCCATATTCCCTTCACAACCATATATAATAATAAATAATAAACAGAGACTTAGATCCTAATATATATGTGCAAATATGAAATATTTTCATCAGGATATATAATACCAGTAGTGTATCAATAAGCAATAACATATTTATTGATTTTTTTTATTTATTAAATATATATCTAAAAAAAATTCTGTTTTCAAATTTTAAAAATAACATTTTTGTTACAAATTATGTATAATAACAGATATTTTTTTTTAAAAAAATGTAGATAGATACGTTGTTAGGTTGATACTTATCTGTCTTGATTCTTGATGCACCGGCAAATGTAGACTTTGATTAGACTCTCCCTTGAAATCTTATCCATAGGGTAGCAATATATATATAGCCGGCGGGTTAGATGATAAGTTCCATGTCCACTGAAAATAAAAGAAATGACATAGAATCCGATTCTAGACATACATGTTCCAAAAGCATAACAATAATAATGTAGTTAAAGGAGATTGAACGAAGTTGTTCTGCAGTTCCTTCTTAAGTAGCTAGTTCCACTGAGGTATATATTTACTCAACAATCAACATTGTTATTATTCTCAAATAGTGAATCGCCATTGATGGAAATGGAAACTACTAAAAAAATGGCAATAGGGAAATGCATTAGGTGTGGGAAGGCAGTTCCTATGTTAGTTCCATTAGGAGCCATTAATTTTTCCACACTGTGTTGTGACTGCAAAAGTAGCACAAATAGCAATCCAAACAGACCACAGTATTGGGTGAATAACGCACCTGCCATTATATATGTAAATCATCCCCCTCCACTTCAACACTCACTTTCAAGACCACCACCACCTCCTCCTTCTCCTTATGGCAACAAGAGGGCTCTCTTAATTGGAATCACTTATTATAATAGCAAGAACAGGATCAAGGGTTCTTTGAATGATGTCAATTCCATCAAGTACTTCCTCATTCACAATTTGGATTTCCCTATTCATTCCATTTGCATGCTCACCGGTACGCTATCTCCTCTTATTATATTTTCGCCTCCAAATTTATATCTAATTACCGTAAATAGTCACATACAGTCGACTTAATTTGACATGGTTAACTAAAATGTAATCTAACGATTTTAAAATGACGTGAAGTTATTAACTGCATCTGAGTTTTCACCATATGCAATATGAATAACTTTGGTGCATGCATACGTGCAGATGACATAGAACAGAGGGATCCTATGAGAATACCAACTAAACGGAACATCCTAAAGTCGATGAGGTGGTTGCTGGAAGGTTCCCAGGCCGGGGACTCGCTGGTGTTCTATTTCTCCGGCCACGGAGCCAGGGAAGTCGACCGTAGCGGCGATGAGATTGACGGCTATGATGAAGCCATATGCCCCCTGGACTACGAGAAAGAGGGTAACATAATTGACGACCAGATCAACGCCACAATTGTTAGGCCTTTGCCTCATGGTGCCAAACTCCATGCCATCGTTGATGCAAGCTTTAGCGGCACTATTCTTGATCTCCCATTTATTTGCACAACCAACCGGTTAGTTAGTTAGTTAGTTATTCGTTTCTATTGTTTACTAACGGTTTGTGAATAGTATTTGAATTTTAAACAGAAAAGGAAATTATGTATGGACGAATAAAAAGAGGCGGAGAGGTGGTTATAGAGGCACAAATGGAGGAGTAGCCGTTTGCCTCTCAGCTTGTGGTGACGACGGAAAAGCTGCAGAAGCTTTTAGCGGGATGGAAAGCAGTGGTGTTTTCACTTACAGTTTCATCAAAGCCATGCAAGAGGACCCTCCCTTGACTTATGCCACCTTGCTCACTTCCATGCGCTCTACCATCCGTGAAGCTAGTAAGGGGCAATTTGGTCTTATTGCTCGACACAATGGCATCGACACCCCCCTCCAATATGCTCATGTATGTATCTATAGTCTATACTACTCTTACCTTTCTCTTTATATGTATTATGATATGAAGTTGATTCTAATTTCTAGAAGCTTTCTTTAATGTTGCAGGAGCCACAACTGTCGTCATCTGACAAGTTTCCTATTTATTCTAAGCCGGTTTTAATGTAACACTTAGAAAAGACAAATAAAGGGTTGTTACTACCCCATACTATTGTTTCATTGTGGTAGCAACACATGTACACAAACCACTAGTTTGTTGATTCCTCGATAGACACGTTATTTCTAACAATAAACTCTTACACTTTTCATATATATAGATGCTTATACCTTTCTGATTTATGCACTTACTAACATTATCAATGAGGATTGGATGCTTCTCAAGCTTACCTTATGTTTGATCAGATTATGTTCCTTCCTTTATGACTGATGAGCGCACGTTTATAAAAAAAAAAAAAGACACAATATGCATGATGTGAGCAGAGTTGCACAGATAATAGAATCATGTAATGTAATAAAATCTGTAGTTTGGAATTCATGGACGTTTTAAGCCCTCAAAAATAATAATAGAGTTCTCTTTACATCAAAAAAGGAAAAGCCATTGCAATTATAAGGGATTATGTTTCATTTTTACATGAGAGGTGTGTGCACTGTGCAACACCAACAATAAATAAAACAAAATAGAAGAGCTAGTGATATGATCGAACCTTAGAAAACTAGAGGCTAGTTGGTTCATTCATAGTAAGGGTTTGCTGTTGGCTTAAAGATGTAAATAATGTACATTAACAGTAGATAGCATGGCCCAAAAAATTCAATCTCCAGTGGAAGATTTTCAATCAAGGAGCAGCTGCTTGCGAGATGCAGTGCACCAACGAGCAAAGCAGTTCTGGAGGTTTGGCCAATCAGAGGATGGAGAATGTGTGAAATGGTGTAGCCAGAGAGAGAGAATATGCTCTTGTTGCTCTGCTTCCAATCTCTCTATCATGTACTCCAATGCCCTCTCCAACTCTGTCCTCTCACTCACACTTAGAACTGGGGCATCAGTTCCATTGGTGGCTCTGCACAACAGTGGCAGCCATGACTGCAGCAACCTAAACTTCACTTGCACGTATACCTTCACCTTCCCTTCATCTATTTCATCTTGCCCCATGTCTTTGGCTTCCTTGAGCAAGAATGCTGCAACCATGCAAATTCAAACCCCAAATTATGCAAGATCTCCTATAACGTCGTACGAGCTGCACCTTATCGGCATAACATACGATAGGAAGCATATCAAGTATATTGGGAACTCGGATGTTCCTGTGTTTTTAATCATTGATGTTCATCTTATATATATTTTATAATTAAATATATTAAAATCAATGACTAACAACACAAGAAAGAGGCCAAATCGTCACGCAAATTCAGATTTTGATGAAGATGATAACAAGACACGTGACCTTGCTAGAATGCAAGTTAGAAATTTGGATATTTTGTGCTGATCCGAACAAAAATAGAAACGTCTCCGAAAGGCTTACTTATTAGTTATTATTATACTTTCACACAATTCACGCCTATTGTCTTCCTACTTCTCTGTTCCATGCTTTTTTGGAAACTAAATATTTCAAGATTAATGTGTTTAACAAAATAAGAATTTTAAATACTAATTTGGTAAATGTACAACTGAAAATTTTATAGAGAATCCTACATAATAAGGAAAATAATTGGAATGTATTTTATTTAGTAGTTATTAATTAGTTTAGGATAAAAAACATTTATACCCTGGCGTTTCAAAAATTGTACAAATTCATCCCTACTTTTGTGAAATACTTAATAACTCCGACTTTCGAAAAAACACGACTTTCGAAAAAATAGTACAATTATGTCCTTCTGTTTGTTTGACTCGGCTAAAAAAACAAAAATTGCTTATGTAGCTACTATAAAAACGTTTGTGATTTTTCTTTTTCACCATGTGATTTTATAAGGAATTCTATTGAAAGTTTTCGTTTCTTTTAGTCGAATCAAACTCACAAAGGGGCATAATTGTACTATTTTTTTGAAAATTAAAGACTATTAAATATTTCACAAAAGTCAAGTATAAATTTGTACAATTTTTTTAAAGTTAGGAACATAAATGTGCTTTTTTCATTAATTTATTTAGTGGTTGATATTAGAAAATGAGAGAAAAGTCTAATTAGGAAAAACGAAAGAAAATAGAAGGAAAATAAAAAAATTACCTGTCAGTTTGACCAGAGAACACTGCAAACGCGGGTCCGCCGTCAGCGCCAGCAAACCCAAATTCCGCGCCGCTGCCCACCGCCACACGGCTTCCTCAGGGAATCCACACGCCGCCAGCTTCTGACCCATCCATAGCACCTCAGCCGCCAGCTTCTCCACCGGAATCCCGACCAAATTCCCACTCTCTCCGCTTCCCGCTACGGATCCTGCTCCCGCAATCCTCATTCCCACCGTCTTCACCGCCTTCAGAACCTTCCTCATGCGGTGAAAATCGCTGTCCATATCACCGTCCGCTATCTCCGCCACGGCCGCCTCCAAGTGCCTCAAGGCCCTCTCAAACGCGGCGGAAAGCACAACGCGGTTAAC
Organism: Stylosanthes scabra; assembly: GCA_036250425.1. Lineage (NCBI taxonomy): Eukaryota > Viridiplantae > Streptophyta > Magnoliopsida > Fabales > Fabaceae > Stylosanthes > Stylosanthes scabra. The sequence goes on from JASCZI010000102.1 coordinate 98,439, forward strand.
CTCGCGCAGCGGCGGGACACCGTCGGAGTGGTTATCGTCGATGATCCTCTCGGCAAGGGAGCGAACGACGTCGTACTTTCTGGAACTGACGGGAATATCATTGACGCTGATGAGAAGCTGTGAGAGGGCGCGTCCGATTGGAGTGTCGTTGCCCCGGGCGCGTGAATCGCAGGCGAGCTGGTTGCTGTGGACGGGGTCGTAGGCGAGGAGGTTGTTGTTATCGGTGTTGGTGAGTGAAACGACGTCGTATTTGCGTTGTTGATGTGTAGGGTAGAGTATGTTGAAGAAGAAGGAAGGGACGAAACGAACGAAGAAAAGGTAGAAGCCTACGATGATAAAACGCAGCGTTTCGAGGAGCTTGTATTTTTGGGCGTAGTGTATGACAGACTTATCGGCGCTGTTTACGATTGAGGCAATTAGGTTTCTAATTAGGAGCGATGGAAGTTGAAACGTTTCTTCTGAGAATTCCAACTTCTTTTTGTTGTTGTTGTTGCTTCCCATCTTCTTCATTTGGAATTTGGAATTGCAACCAACAGGCACGAGGCCTCTATTTCTTCTTCTCCCCTCTTTCTCTTCTCTTCTTTCTATGAATCTAGTGGTTTAAGAATTTCATTAATTAATTAATTTGATCTCTAATCTTATTTTAACCTATTATTTTGTGATCCCTGCTTCTTAATGTTGGAAAACCGTGTGGTTTGAGTTTCCTCCTTTTTTTAACACGCATTAAATATTATTCAATACCGGCGGAGGGAGGATCTTCCATGGAATCAACTACTAACCTTTTCTCATCGCACTAACACATTATAAATATTTTTTAATGCGGTTATGTTATTTTTATATTAAAATCAATTATTAAAATTAATTATTAGTGTAAAATAATTTTAAAATATAAAATAATACTAAAAGTAAATTAAATTATACGTATATTTATATATAATGATTAATTTTGATGATTAATTTTAATGTGTAAATAGTATTTTATTTTATAGAAAATAATTCTTATTTATGTAAAATTCATGAAATAATCGTGTCATGATTATTTTATTAGTGACATATTTGGAGCAATCATATGGACCGTCCAATATTTTTTGCTTATTTTAAATAAAATGAGATTAATTTTTATTTACTAATAATCTAGTATTCTAGAACTTTGTGTACAATCTAATTCTCTCTTTTTTTTTTTTTTTTAAATTAGGAGGCGGGATATATAATGTAATCATTTTTAATGTTATAATATATAATTAAATATGTGTAATTATTTTTTGCAATAAAAATATTAAATATAAGTGTGATTTTGTGATTCATTTATCATTAATTTCCTATTCCTATTCATTGTTATTACATATATTCAATATATAAAATAGTTAAGTAATTATTATGTAATCACTACTAGTTTAATTTTGATGAATTCATGGTATAAAATCCTTTTATATCAGATATCTGGGTAACCAAAAATGCTTTGTGTAGTACATCTTTGTTAACAGATACAGTAACACTCCTCTCAATCTGTATTCTCTACCTTATTTCCTATTTTGTTTTATAATTTGTTAACAAAGATGTTGGCAATAATTGGCAATTTACTTAAGAATCTGTTAGGGAATATGCATGTTAGCATGAATGCTTTATGCCTTTAAACTTTTGAAAATTATAAGCCACTTCAAATATTTTAGAAACAAAACAAGAATGGAATTGACCACCACCAAAACTAAAACGAATTGACTTTCCTATAATTTTCTTCCATAAATACATAAGGTAGAGAAATTTTCAATAGTTTGTCTCCGTACAAGATAACATCCTAATTTGCAGAAAATGATAATGTGTTTGATTAATTAATCATGAAAAGCAACACGTGAGTACAACTTTAAAATTTAAAAAAATGATTACAGAACACTAGCCTTATGCATACAACTCCCTTTCTGCCTTTATTTTTCTCCAAACATAACTTCATCATAACGAGTGTAAGAAACTTTATAAGGATCCTATTCCACTCTAACCCCTTATTTCCATTAGTTTTAAGGATCCTCATTTTGGAAGCTGATGAAATGAAGGCTTTGCCCGGCCATCTTGATGATCTTGATTCCCTTGCCTTACTCAGATGAAGAAACTTGTTCACTTAAAACTAAAACTTGAAACTACCACTTAAAACTACCAAAACTAAGTGAGGGCGAGGAAGAACATGACTTGGGACCAACGAGGAACGACTTCAAGTGCTTGGAAAACTCTTTGGACTTCTCTAGGTTCACTGCATGCCCTGCATTCTTGATCACCACAATTTGAGCACTTTCACCTATATGCCTGCTCCAAATTAAACACAAGTCTTAACATGATGCTTTGAATTCAAAATCTTCTTAAGAAGCAGCATGAAATCTATTATCATTCTCACCTTTTTAATCTGTGGCCTAACTCCATAGGGAATATCTGATCTTGCTCTCCCCATACGATTAGCGTTTGCTGCTCCATCCAATATCACACAATGTTCAACTCATCCACTTTCAAATTAGCAACATAATATATAAATACGAGGAATGCTACATGATTATCAATTTCAAGTATTTGTTAAAGTATAATGTTAAAATGATTAAAATAAATTGAAATCGATGATCATCGGACATTTCTTGAGGAGAGTTTCTGATAAAACGAAGAAAGCGAAAAAGAATAGGTGGATAAATTACCTGTTGAATCTTGGGAAGATTAGAAAGTTTTCGACCTTTGAGAATGGCCTCAAGTAATCCTTTCTTCTCTTCAATGCAATTAGTACACATAATATCAATGAAATCAGCAAGGAACCAAGAAGGGACGCCCCTAGCAGGCCTAACAAAAGACATCCTCATCAACTCCCTAAGCTTTTCAGGAGTCTGAGGCATCAAAATGCTGGCAGCTTCATCCAAATCAGAAACCTTAAACAAACCATTCTTCATGTCAATCTCCTCCAAACAAACACCAGTGCAACAAAGGGCCAACTTATCCACATCATCAGGAAACTGTGCAGCAAAACTATACGCCACAAAACCGCCATAACTGATCCCAACCATGTTCATCCTCTGCACACCATGAACCTCCATCAGCTTCCTCAAGCACACGGCCTGAAACGACTCCGTCCTTTCAGGCCGAGACGAGTAGGATTCCCCGAAGAAGAGAAGGTCAGGGACGTACACATTGAAGTTCCCGACGAAGTTTCTAAGGTGGTCACCGTATTGCCACATTGCGTTGGCGCCAAAACCGTGGATGAGGACAAGGCTTGGTTTGGTTGTGTCTTGGATCTTGGGAACCCAGCAATGCATGACGGTTCCGTCTCCCAAGTCTGTTACCGCGGCGCGGAGGCCCGCGGCGGAGAAAGACTGGCGGTACAGCCAGTCTCTTGAAGCCGTGAAGCTGAAGCATTTTGCAAGCCTTGGAAACATGTGTTGAATTGATGATTACCAATCACAATTGGAAATGAGATTGAAACTTTTTTATTGTTGATGAGTTAGTTTGTTAGGTTTGTTGTTTGAGTAATTATGACAAGGTTCATGGGAATTACAATCAAAGTTGAGAATGGAATTGAAGATGGTTGTGCGGAGAAGGCGAGATATTAGTCAACAGAATGAAGAGAATTTGGTAATGCCAAAAACTGAAGGTGGCAAATGCAGCTCCTAAAACATACATAGCTCATTTCGTTTTATCTTCCTTTCTTTTCGGCAATCTAGAACATGTATAGGTGAATTCATTGACCAAAATTAGTTTAGTTGAGCAGAGTCAGCTATAATTCCAATTATAAATAAAAGAAATACAGTTCATCAACATATCAGAATAAAATAAATGACATACGGTGATAAATTAATATAAAACAAGTTACTGTTGTAGGTTGTGGCAGAGTGAGGTCGGTTTGCGTTGTCAAGTGTCAGTGTTAGAAGGGAAGCAATAATAGTGTTGTGATGGCTTGGAAGGATCCTGAACATGATTCGTGTACTCCACAGTTCCACACCGTTAGTCATGGAATACATATTGTATAGAGTCGTATATACTTTCTTCTTCTTCAACTTAGGGATTTGGGAATTCATATTTCTGCACTTCGTTCCAGAGTTGTACTTATGCACGTAATTATTTACTTGAAGGGATAACTTGATAAGCAACTCTTAGTTTTGCGTTTAGATAAATTTGCTGAATCTTTAATAACCTTTCATAAGCGCGCTAACCAACTTCCTTTTTTATTAAAATAAAAAGAAGAGTGATACAATATATGAGTTAAATTAAAAAAAGTTTGACAACTACTTATATATCTAAACAAAATATTAGAAAAACGTATTAGATATTCATAATCATTGCATATCATGAACGCAAGCACAAGAATATATTGTATCCAAAAAATTCAGAAATATGAAGTTTAAAATTTTATTTATTTTTTTTATAAAAAAATTTACCCCCAAAACCATCAAAGCTCCTGCTTGGCTAGATTAGGAATAACAAAAGATCCAAATCTGAATCCTGATCAAATCAAGCCCTATGGATTTTATAACATATTGAAGACATTTACAGCTGAACCTTTTTTTTTTTTGGGATGACTATATTTACAACTGAAATGTTACATGCGATTCTGACCCCAAAAATAAATGATAACAAAGAACTAAAGGTTCTCCAAAAGGTCAAAAATTTCCAAATTACCATTAGTATCTGATGCTGGCATAGGAGAATGAGCGACATTAACTTGCTCTTGAATAGTTTTATACATGTCAAAGACAGCATCAAGTAGAAATTTATCGGCTCCATGTGATGATATGAATGAAACGGAGACACAACAATCATTATGTTCTCCTACAGGAATTGCAACCTGTAAATATAAAATTGTTAACCCAAGTCTCAGAAGAATACATATTAATTGAGGAAAAAGATGTGTACAGAAATTTACCTGACAACAACCAGAGATGCTAGCAATGCTAGATAATGCAAAAGCTCTTTCATGGAACTCAGAAGAAATCTCTTTCTCTGTACTAAGCTTTAATGGATTATCTGCAACAGTGGGAATAACTAGTATTCCATCATCCTGTATGGCAAGAATACAACACTGAGGAGGTAAGGGAATAGCATAGAGATGTTCGTTAATCGTCATACAAGAGCATTACTAATGACATTAAATACAGATATTACACTACCTTTAGAAGACACTGAAAAGCAGCTCGCATCTCGGTCCTTACTCTGTACAAGGCTTTTATATTATCATTTGTAGTTTTCATGGCTGCAATAACTCGATCAGACGTGTAATACCCTAACCTAGGTTTTGCATGTTTAACCCATTCTTCATGATTGGCTTTGAATTCATATCTGAAAATTAGGTGCAAATTCAGGATTATAAAATAATATATCAGGCCATTAACAGAAAAATACAATGCAATATGTGCTTTTAACAAAAAGGATAAAAATATAAAGTTAACATAATCTAACATAAGTCAAATGATAAAATGAAGGACATAGTGACATACCCTTGTATTGATAACATAACCGTAGAGAGAGCTTTCAAAATTGATGTTCCATCTTGTTGATGAGCTAATTGTTCACAGAAACCCTTTAGACTGGGCACTTTAGAAGCAATATACTCGCAAAGATTCATATGTCTTAGAGATGGATCTGAAAAACAAAAAGGCGAAAATTCTTCATGATCCAATGCTTCATCATGCATCATACACAAGAATTTGCTCTTCTTTGGACAACAAAAATTTTCTTTCCTTTTTTAAATCACCAATCAACTGTAAGAAATTTTACTAAATATGAACACATACAGATCAGTCCTCAAAGTTCCAGACACTTACAACCAGTCAAAGTCTTGATAGCTTTGCTGATAACAGATATCGTCTTCTGTTTAGGAACTTTAGATAACTGAAAAAGATCATCAGCAAACAAAATCTGCCTTATCCTTTTGGTTTCTACTGAATTTGATTGAAGTAAAACATGTCCCACAAGAGATAGGACAGATGGATCACGAGCAAACCATCCTGCAATGTAATTAGGCAAACAGGAAATAAACAATCAAAGAAACTGCAATGCCTAACCAGGATCTTGAACATATGTATGTAAGATATCAAACAATTAACCATACTTTTGTAATACACAACTATTTGTTTATCGATGCGTGTATAGTTCTGATTCTGAGAAATAAAACCTCACAATCTAGTATAGAAAGTTAGAAACCAAAGACTTATCCTGCAACATACCAACAGTATCTAGGCTTTGTGCATTTGGAAGAACTCCAATGGTGGTTACAGCCCCATGAGACGGTCGAAACCCAAGAATGCCACAGAATGCTGCTGGAATTCTAACACATCCTGTTGTATCAGTACCTACAGAAACAAACACAGCAGCTGTGAGCTGTGTGTAAAGTTCACTAACCCTAAAATGTTGTCCACTACAACCCTATTGTCTTGTAGAAAATGCATACTTGGATAATAAGTCAAATGAAATTCCCTAAATCAGAAAGAGGTCTTGACTTGGTAGTTAGGTTGCAAAATAGCACTGGCAGCATGCATGATCAGAGATAAAACTCACCAATGGCGAAGTCAACTAGGCCGGCAGCAACCGCGACGGCAGAACCACTGGAAGAACCTCCCGGGATGCAAGACGGCGTGCGAGGATTGATAGGCGTTCCATAATGCTGGTTCTGACCGGAAATCCTGAAAAAGAAAGTGATAATTGAATAAATTGTTGTCAAGAGTGAACGATCAATCGAGAGGAGAAGTGCAAAGTGCAAACCCGAAGGAGAATTCGTCCATAAGAGTCTTGCCAAGACACGTGGCACCATTGCTGAGGAGAGCGGTGACAACAAGAGCGGTAACCTCAGCTTCGGGGTGAGTCTTCTTCCAATCAGGGTTTCCAAACCCCGTAACGGTCCCCTTCACGTGAAATCTGAACAATCATTCAATTCAATTTCAATGGAAGCAGATAGGAAAAGGCGAATGGAAGCAAAGGATACAAATTAAAAGAGAATTACGAACATGTCCTTTACTGCGAAGGTTAAGCCACGTAGCGTTTGGTTGGGGGCGGCACGGAAAGGAAGGAGCTCAAAACGGTGTATAAAGGCACCGAAGAAGTTCTTATCGGAGGAGGTGAGAAGCCTCCGCGTGCGCCTTGTACGGCGAGTGTGGGTGAGAAGAAGGACGGTGGTGGTGAGGCCAAGGCCGAGGCCGAGGAGAAGCCAGAGTTTGGGGTTGGAAGCATTGCGCTTAACAAGGCTGAGTGCTTTGGACATGATGGATGTATAGACGGTGGTGGTTGGCGGTTGAGGAGTGGCGGAAGGTGGTAGAAGACATCATATCAGCATGGCACAGTCAACGGTTCAGATTTTAGAATCAAGTAAGCTGCACCAAATCAAGTGTGACGGAATAACATTTTTTCTTTCCTTTTTCTTTCTTGCCGTTTACTTTTGTCAACTAACTACAATGGTATCATTATTATGCGCAGTAATAATCGTATTTCATACGAGTGTTAATTTGAAATAAGGCAAGAGGGTGTACGAAGATGTAGTGATATGCACTCTTCCGCACTTATTAAGTGAATTTTCATCTTCTTTAAAATTTCTTAGTAATCACTGAATAATATCAGGTATAAAATTTATAAATAATATAGATAATTTGATGAAAGTGAAGAGTAGAAGAACTAAAACCTGTTTTACAGTTAGTAAAAGTGGGTAAGTTGGTTAATGAAATTGAGAAAAACAGTGTCTTAAAATATTGGCACTAACTAGGTAGGGTCAGTTATAGTGTCTACTATGACAAAGGAATAATCCACCCAAAAAAGTAAGGAATTTGAATACTAATTAACTCTTGAAAAAGAAGAATTGTACTGGTTACCATTCTGAATCACCGGAACTTAGGGTGTCTAAGTTTTGATGATTAGAAAAATGAAGCATATAGCCATCTCAAATGTCACACTACTCCATGTCACAACGCAAAATACAGAGGAAAATTGATGGTGTATTAATCTACACAGAAGAAATTAAATCAAGAAATGCTAAAATAGAACCACCTAATTAATGTCAAGAACATCAATTTTACACATCATTTTTGGGGGAAGGGGGAAGGAACCTATCACTGAAGAGATCTCCAAATTTGATATTGGATTTCATGACATGGTATCCAAACAAATATTGAATATGATGGAGACTGGAGAGAGGAGAACCCTGAATCACTTGAAACGAACTACAATGCATGAAATGTCATCTTTACTGTCTCTGTTCAATGCCTCAGCAACTAGCTGTTTTGCTGCCTTTTGAGGATCTTTGATCTTTTTCGCCAAATCCACTGCTTCTTGGTTTGCCATTACCTGAATCAACAAATCACAACTCTTCAGTTAAAAAATTACATGTTTTAAAGGAATACTCAGCCTTAAAGAATAGATTGATTGATGGATAACCTTCCAAAGACCATCACTAGCAAGAATCAAAATCTCGGTATCTTGGTCAATGTCGCAATGTTGTACGTCCGGATCGGATCGCAAGTGCGATTTGAGGTTTCTGTCTCCGAATGCTCGAGACACCGCAAGCTGCCCGTTCACTCTTGCAACATCACCTGATATAACATCCACATGTGAAGAAATGATTGCAGAATACACAACACAAGTGAATGACTCACATCATTATTGTCAGTGCAACTCATACATAACATACCAAAAATGTGACAGCAACTACATAATTTATTTTGGTAAAGTTTAGGGTTCTGTATGCATGCAAGTCATTCCAATTCTAACACATTTTGGACTAAAACGAGGATCAAAGGAGGCTCATGATGCATATATAATCTTTCCAAGCATAACACATTCTTGAGGTTTCAAGTTATCATGTATCATTGTAAGCAATATCAAATAGGCAAGGCTCATGAAGGTTTATTTAAGAACCTGGCATGTTTGAGACAAATCCGCCTTTGTTCTCGATGATGCCCCTTTCGGTATTGGGCTCATGATCTACCGTCATCTGTATTGCCTGCCCTCCTCGTGACAGAACTGCTCTTGAATCTCCGACATTCGCTATCCACAATTTCTGATTATTTATGAGAATTGCAGTCACTGCAGTTGATCCGCCTCGTCCTAGATCAGGGTTGTGAGAAAGAATGGCCTGATCCGTCGTCTCATAAGCCTTAATGATGGAACTGTTTGGATCATCCCAGAAGTCTGCCTGTAACAATCAATCACAGCTTAAAGAAAGTCTTCACACTATAAGCAGAATATACCAGAAAAGAATGGAAATTTTTTCCGAGCATCCGAATGTTTAGATAGGTAAATTGGTTGAACAACTTACTTCCTTCAAGATATTAGAAAGCAGATGCTTTTGTAAATATGCTGGAACAGTGTCTC